>JABCKT010006438.1:0-208440 GCA_018858115.1 Tephrocybe rancida | reverse complement strand
CCGCTATCCCCGGCGCCAAGAGCATGCTCAAATTATTACCAAGAAAGATATTCAGTAATTTTTTTCTAATTAGAGGCCGGGTTGTGTGCTATAAAACAACGGCTTACGGTGTTGAGATCTTGGGACAATTGACCTCCGACAACGGACTACGGTCCAGAGAGCTTGCTTGATCAGGATCACCACCCTCGGTGTTCGGTATCACCATCCTCGGTGTTAGATTAAATAGCGATAAATACTGTCATATTAACACCGCATGTAAGATCGAAATCGCTACACATATGTAGTGTAGAAGCTGGCGTCTGGGTCGTGCACGATGGTGAGAGGGCGAAAGTGAACGATACAACAAGGTCAAACATTATGGTTCCTCACCACTACTACCACATGGCATCGCGTCCATGTCGCACAGTCATATGTACTTCATTTGACAGGCCGTGCGTTTGACTCGAAAATGCAACACTCTTTTTTCATGCGACCAACGCGGCACGCGTCTTCACTGAGTACTGAACACCGATGTTGTTTGCTCGTTGCGCTATTTTCGTTCCTTCCCTTAACTCGCTGCACGAAACGTGTCGACTTGGAGGTGCGTGGACGCTGCCCCCCAGTTCTTGACACCATTGACACTTCCAGCAGATAGACGACACCTTGGCAGTTCAGATACATCGATGAGTGTCGAAGACAACCGCGTCGAAGGCACGTCCTTAAGAGCACTTTGAAGATATACTTTGCGGCCGTTATGTTCGTCTATAACTTCAGTTTCTGGCGGGCGTGAAGGTATGTCTCGAGGCAGGCCCTTCATGGGACATACTAACATGACCTGGATTTATAGTCAGAGGCGACGCCGACTATCCGCTGTTCAAGTGACATGGAACAACGTTCCCTGTACACACCCTCTGTTCAAGCCTCACAGAGCCATCGGGTTCCTTTCTCCGCGCCCTTCGCTCTGCTGTATACTTTTTTGTCGCATGATGACGGACGGACAAGAAGCTATCATTGTGGATGCCCCTAGTATTGACTTCGATTTTCTGCGCCTTGATAGCTTTCCTACACCTCTGTCGTATCTTTATCGCAGCCGTGCCAACGTCATTGGGTCACCTTCAGGACTTTGCGCTCTTGCCGTCGAAACGAATACTGTGAGTGCAGTTTGTTTACTCTTTAATAGAATGAACAATATCCAGGACAGACCCTCCTGAGACCTTCGGGTTATGGATGTTGGACGCGTAAGCCGTGCGCCGTACACTGCAAATGTGCCACGACTCGTGGGTGTGCCAAAATGGCATCTAAAACTCTCCCTCTCCACGGTACACCTATCCAAGACGATCCACTGGCAGCTAAGGGTACGTTCGTCTAGCTTGTTTTGATGGCTGTTTAATCTGATTTTACATGTACATAGACTCGAATCAAAGAAGCGTCAAGTTTTGACCCATATGGGACCGCACATCGTGTGACAATTATTCAACGCGACAAGTTGAAGGACCTGTGGAGGCTGCAAGATTGTGAAGATCGCGTTAAATGCCTGTGGTTACAGAGAACCACGTGTCGACGTCGTCGGGCCCGGGCAGGGAGACTGCTCACGCTCCAGGTGGGTAACTATTAGATTTGAAGATCATGCTAACAAATCTATTCAAGTATTATCCTTGAGTTTGATTGGATCACTGAACGACGAAACATTGTAAATGTTACCTCGTGCTTCTAGTAAGTATAATAGTCCTTCCTATCTTTATGTGCATCCTGAAACTCGTGTTGATAGCAAGCTAATAGTAATTGCTTACATAGCTTCGGCGCACATTGGAGCCGAACATTGTGCTCAATCGCCCGCAATTCGGGCTCTATGCTGTCGAGGAGGTGGCATGGCGGCCGATAATCACTTACTGTCAGTTGTGCAACGCGCGACAGACATCACAGCGTGGACCAGCAGGGACTGGTCGTGCAGAGAACGTATGTGTCGGGAAGACTACGGCACAGCTTCCTATGTCCTATATCGTTTCAGCCGTGCAGAAATGCTGACATTTGGATGACATTCCAAGATTATCAGGCCCCTGTCCCTAAGGAGACGTGGAGTGAGTATGTATATAAGACTGCCTGCTCGCAAGTTTGAATACTCATTCCTCAGCAGGTTCTGAGCATCACCCCCAATCCAAACTACCCAACTTTCAGCTGGCCTGACTGTTTAACTTTTTCCAAAACACACTTCTTATCATCTATTCTCATCCTCTATCATGAAATACTCTCAAGCTGTCCTCGTCGCCTGCGTCGGTGCCTCCACACTCGTCTCCGCTGCACCCACCGTTGTCGCAGGGCAGGCTGATCTCCCCAACACCCATACAGATTCTACCATCCCTCACTTCCGCATTGGTCTCGTTAAAACCATTCCCCTCTTCAACAAGCAGAAGCGAGAGTTCGAGCACGTACTGTATGAGCGCGAGGAAACCGCCCCAACCCCGGCCCCAACCCCATCCGAAATCCCGGCCGAAACCCCTGCTACTGGAGCTACCACCGACCCCGCTGTCGACCCTGCCGCCAATGCCAAGAAGGGTGGCGAAAGCGACAAGGGGGTAAAATGCAAGAAGGGTGGCAAGGGTGGTAACAGGAAGAAGACCAAGAAGCTTAGGAAGACCAAGGCCGTCGCGACGCGGGAGTTTGATGAGGAACTTCTCACTCGTGCCGTGGAGGATGAGCTTGAGGCCAGGGGTTTCTTTAGCAATCTCAAGGCCAACTACCAAAACCGCAAGGCGGCCAGTGGCGCCCCGCCAATTGACCCCGTGGCCGTTCGCGAGTTTGACGAGTACGAGCTCGATGCCCGCGAGTTTGACGACGAACTCGAGGCTCGCTTCAGCCTCGGCGGCATTGGGCGCAAGTTCGGGGGCATCTTCCGCCACGCTCCCAGTGTAGACGTGTCCCAACAGCAGCAACCCACCACACGCGACTTTGACGAGTATGAGCTCGACGCTCGTGATTTCGATGACGAACTCGAGGCTCGCTTCGGCCTTGGCGGTATCGGGCGCAAGCTCGGGGGCATCTTCCGCCACGCTCCCAGTGTCGACGTATCCCAGCAGCAGCAGCAGCAGCAACGCGACTTTGACGAGTACGAGCTCGATGCCCGTGATTTTGACGAGTATGAGCTCGACGCTCGTGACTTTGACGACGAACTTGAGGCTCGCTTCAGCCTCGGCGGTATCGGGCGCAAGCTCGGGGGCATCTTCCGCCATGCTCCCAGTGTCGACGTATCCCAACAGCAGCAGCAGCAGCAGCAACGTGACCTTGACGAGTACGAGCTCGATGCCCGTGATTTTGATGACGAACTCGAGGCCCGCTTCAGCCTCGGCGGCATCGGGCGCAAGCTCGGTGGCATCTTCCACCACGCTCCTAGTGTTGATGTGTCACAACAACAGCAACCCACAACGCGCGACTTCTTCGACGAGTACGAGCTCGACGCACGCGATTTTGAGGAGTACGACCTCGAAGCACGCGACTTCGACCTCGAGGAGCGAGGAATTCGCAACGCTCTTGGTGCCCTCAAGGACACCATCTTTGGCAAGAAACCTGCCCCTGCCGCCGATGCTACTTACGTTCGTGACTTCCCTGATGAACTTGATGCACGCGATTTTGAGATCGACGAGCTCGACTAATCGTGAGTTTCTCTATTCTCTAATAACTCTTGGGTCATACAGCGATTGACCTGAGCTTATCCACAGACGCTGTTTTCGAGTGCCTAGTCTCGGGGATATTCTAATGGATCCATAGTATTAGTATGATATAAGTGTTGGAATAATATGTTTGATTGGAACTCTACACTGTGTGATGTCGAGATTCGAAACCACCTCGAAGCTGGTGTCTTTTTGGATAACCCGTAACCCGTAAATGACACGTTAACGTTACAGTAGGAATTGTTTCGAGAATTGGTGGCTATGTAAAGCGGGACCCTATGATGGTTGTTGCCCTATGCCAGGTGATGCCGGCTGACACAACTCTGACACACCGCCTCACCCGCTGGAACCGCCGGCTTCCACTTCATTTCGGCTGGCAACTACTAACTCAACTGCGGTAACGTCGTCCCTACATCATCGTATTCACCAATTCGATGGCTATCGATGGGACACTATTCAATCTAGCACAGATCCTCAGCAATTAGAAATTGATTTGGATGTGATGCTCCTCTTTTTCGATGTAACCTCTGCACTGCTCTACTGTTCGTCAAGATTCGCATCCTGATGCCCACTGCTCTGGATATAGAAGCATTCGACCGCTCAAAAATGTTGCTCAGTGAAGTCGGTACCGTTCCCTACCATGCCCGACAACCTCCTCGTTATACTCGACTCCGCCGATTTGAACGACGTTGTCTATGGAGGTGGCCCCGATAATGGGACTTGGATTACAGAAAAAAGTTCTCGTTCGTTTGGCGGGTCCTCTGCATGGTCTTCACAAGTCGGAGAAAGCCCAGCAACTTCTGGATCCGTGCATGTTACATTTACTGGTGCGTTCATCTCACAACTTGTTCCGTTTGAAAGCAGCGTTGAGCTTAGCTGTTACTGTACCCAGGGAACACCATTGCTTTTTACGGATCCACACCTCCACCCGAACTTTCCCAAGATATGGCGGTCACCATCGATAAAAGTGATACCTGGCGGACGAGCTTTCCTGCGAATCAAGCTGGTAGTTACTCTCAATGGTGGCAGTCACCACTTTTGGACGACGGCACACATACAATTCAGTTAGACGGTTTGACACAGATGTCGTTGGACTTCATGGCCGTAACCGTCAGCAGCACCAGCTTGAAGGCGGGGCAGCAGATCATTGTTGACGACGCCGACCCAGCGCTGCAATACGCAGGAAATTGGAATATCAGTACGGTGCCTTTCATCAACCCCGGCCAAGACAAGACTACAACAGCCCCATTCCATAATACAACACATCAGAGCAATACCACCGGAGATTCCGTCGAATTTCACTTTACAGGTTTGTCACCTTCCTGTTGCCTTCCTGTTTGTTTTTATGCCACGCCCGCTCATAAGCCTCCTTTGCAGGTTCAAATGTCAGTGTCTATGGCATAATGTCATGGGCAAACATAGGCTCCATTACAACACGATACGCCCTCGACTCAAAGGAAACGACGAGAACATACCGCATCCAGAGCAACTCTCCTGATCCTTTGGACGGTTTCGAAAACAATTTCCTGCTCTTCTCTGCCGGACATTTGGATGACGGGCCACACAATCTGTCAATCCAAGTCACAGACTGCCAGAATGTGGCCCTTATCCTGGACTACGTGGTTTACACATCCTCTCCCACTACCATCAGTGCATTTCGCGAGGTGTCTTCGTCAATATCAGCGCTAACGCCGACAACCTCACATCCAGCGCCTTCACGACTCATAGTGCACAGCCCAGTGTCGTCGTTTCCCCCACAGATCACTTTTTCCACGTCCAATGTCAACCCAGTCGTCACTCTCGAAAGCACCAGTGTGGGGACCAGTACACTTTCACCAGCGCCCTCACAACAAGACAGTACTACTGCTGGTGCTGCTCCCACAGGACCAGTGGCTACTAGCAGCAGTCTGCGCAAGGGCGAGATCGTGGCTGCGGTCCTAGGAAGCCTGGCTATCGTAATCATCATCATTGCCGCAATCGTCTATTGGAAGTGGCGCCGCTCCAAACCTCATGGCTTTACCCAACTCAACGGTGCGCTTCAATCGTCAAATCGACCTGCTGACCACACTGACATTTCATATCCGTAGCCTTCGTGTCAAGACCTCGTCCAATTTCCCCAGTAACACCATTTACGCTCGTTCGGCCCACTCCTCACTCCGCCGCCGCCGAGCCGTTCGGCGAGAAATTGGGCATGGCTATGAGCCTAGTCAGCCCTTTGAGTCGATACGAAAGCGTTGAGAAGTTTGCTGCGCTGCATAGAAGGTCGGGATCTGGCGATTCCAAGGAAGAGGGCGGCTCTCGAGAAAGTTACTATACCGTGGCAGCATCTTCTACAATCACCATTGGAGGCAAGCCTCCGTCGTATACGTTATGAAAGGCCGAGTCAACTTACCTGGACATTTTTTTCTGTCTTGGTTCTGTGTCAATAATACCATAGTACCTGGGTGAGGTCAACGAAGGGAACGTTGCCCTTATTCCACCCTTATTCTATATATTAGATCCCAGGAATCATGCATGAAGATGTTGTATTACTGGGCCGCGATGAGGGTCCAAGATGGAAGCAAGACGAAGGAGGACAAAAAGAGGACAAACAAAATTTACCAGCTGATCTTTTGCTTGTTGCAAAAACGTCCATGATGAAATCTTGCTCAGAAGGCTTGAACGTTCCTTGAAGGCTATTCGGTTCCTCTCTTTCGGTGCCAACTTGCTCGACTATGCCGCATCTCTAAATGATGGCTCTTCCTTCAAATCATGCGTTGCAATCCACCAGAATCGCGTGGGATCTCTACGAACCTCTTGAGGTGCACCTCCGCGTTGTATCCTTCCACAAAGCTTTCGCAACAAACGATGAGTGGAAGATTTATCTTGTGTTGACACTTTGCTTGATCTGAACAGGAACACCTCAGTGATTCGTGTGACCACGAGACTCGAGCCATCAGGCGGTGCAACCAAATCCGGACAAAGCAGCATCCATATGAGGAACGGTCCTTGTACTCGAAAGTGGTGATTTTGCCACTGAAGACGACTGTGGGGGCTATATAACTTGGGCTATTTTCGATGGAGGCGACAACGAACATCCCTGGAAAGGCCCAGCCCTCGAAGACACATCGACACTGCCCAAATTCGTTCTAACTTCGTTCTCACACGCCACCAAATTTCTGCAACTCGAGAACAATAGTACATCCCGTACATTGTTGTGCTTATTATTCCGCATCCCGCCTATATAACCAGGCTACGCCCTCGAACCCGGTCCCATTCCCGTTTCTCCCGCCAATTCTCAAACCTTTTTCTCTCATTTTCTTCTCGTTGCATCTGGCATCCGGCTTCAACTTCATTGCACTTCACTTCAACGCCAATTGATCGCATTCCTTCAGCACTTATAAGGCAAACCCATTAATTCAGACGCACACACACACGCCAACCTAAACTCATATAAAATCATCATGTCGTCTTACCCATACACCGTCCCCGCCTCGCCCACCTACGGCTTCTTCCCTGCTGGGACCACATCACCCAATGCGTTCGCGTCATTCCATCAGTCGCCGCGCGACTCGCATGCTATGTACGCTGCATTTGCCTCGTCTTCGTCGAGTGCACAAACCCAGCGAGGAGGCTCTGCGTCTCAGAGCTCGAGCAAGAAACACGCACGAAAGTGATTCGACCGTTCCCATATGCACCATCCCATTCCCTATGCATTATTCACGATGCATCACGAAGCCGGAGTCAAAAGGAGGAGGCTGGAGGAGAGACGAGATTGAGATTTAGAGAGAGAAGGAATACGACATTCACCCATGCGAAACCCGACCCACGACCAGTGTTGATCACAACTACCTTTGCAGTTACGCCCCTACCTTAGTTAACTTATCTAGTTGTATTGTCTATTCGCGCACACTGTATCCATAACATGGTTTTTTTTTGGCATATGGGATCATCGAATTGTCCGAGTCTGTCTTGTCCGAGCGTGAGTAAAATTGGATATCCCCGATCGTCTACACCAAATTACTGGAATGACCCCTCAGCCAACTTTGCGCACCGACCACAACCTCCGAGCTCACCATTCCCAACGACGAGCAATCCCATGCCGCGGTTTCGCTCACCAGCCGTCGCGGTTCTCCCTACAGAGCCCGCAGACACCACTGCCTATTCTCTTGCCCTCCTCTCCGAGTACACGCACACTCTCGACTCACTCCCTCTTGACCTTTCCCGCAATTTTGCAGACCTCCGCGAGCTCGATGCCGTCCTTTCGTCGTCCATGACATCTCTCACCGCAAAAATCAACGCCCTCACCCTCATGATCGAGCAAGGCACGTCACCGAAAGAAGAGCGTCTCTGGCTTTTGACGGAGATCGCAGACGAAGCGGCCCGGTTGAAGCTCGGAGGCGAAGACAAGATTCGTGTGGCTTGTCAGGCTGCCGACAGCCTCAAATACAACATGAGCCACCTCAGGACCCTCGCCGACCACATCCCCAACTTTGACGCATCCACCCTCGACAGGAAAACCACATACCCCCATGTCGCAGCGCGGTCCTTTATGCCTGCTGCTTCTCTCGAAACTGGTCGAAGAAGAAGAGGCGGGTATGGGTCACTCTTGGTCAGTGCGCCGGATCCTAGTCCGGCGAAGAAGCGGCAGCGGGTACTGCAGCGGGAGGACGATCTCGACATTATGCGTTCACCAAAGAAAGACAAAACAGAGCTCAATCCTCGCTCTCGTGCCCGCGCTAAGAAGTGCGTCTATTTCCACCCACAAGTCTATCACACTCTGATGCATCCCCCTCAGAACTGACCGAGCCGTCTCCCCGTCCGAATCCGTCGTCTCCACCCCCTCCCACATTCTTCCACAAGCAAATGGAAGTTCTTCTTATCGTGGTGCAGCTAACGGTACTGGTGCGCGGGGGAGTGGTTCGGTTTCCGGCTCTAAGCGCCCTCGACCCTCCGCAAGCAATCGCAGTGCCACGCCACACATAGGCGACCCCTACGAGCAAAACGGAATCCACCCGAACGGACATGCAGCTAGCTCACGCCGCGACGCGTACAATGTGCCTAATATACCCCAAGTGCCTCACCACACCATCCCCCATCCCTATCAGAACGGCGCTGTCTCAAATGGCTCTCACACACATCACCCGAGCCCATACGATATCCATGTTATGCCCCAAAACATCGTTGGTGCTCAGGATTGGAATCCGCCGTTGGCCCAGCAGCTGGAGGGCCCGGGGATGCCGGTATCGCGTGGGGCCGTCATGCCTATTATACCCATCAACACTACTGTTGGGCCCGGCATACCAGGGAACGAAGGCGACGGGGCAGATGGGGAAGATCCCAACGATGATAAGAGATACTGTTTCTGCAATGGTATCAGCTACGGAGAGATGATAGCCTGCGACGACGGGCAGTGCGAAAGAGAATGGGTATGTCATCATTTTTGCCTGATGATCATCGATACCCTTTCTAACGGCTCGGTGCCAGTTCCACTTGGCTTGTATTGGCCTTGTTATACCACCCGATGGCCGTTGGTTCTGTGACGCGTGTCGCACTAAAAAGAATACGAAGCGTTCTGGACGTGGTGGTAAACGGAGAGCAGGGGGTGCGAGATCGGGCGCAAGAGCCTGACGATTCTTTCTTACATACACAATACACACGATACACTTACAATAATTTTGGGCTGCCATTTTAGTAACGCTTATTTTTGTATTTTATGCACTTCTCGACATCGCTATATTTCCTAACCCTGGATATAGATCATGCATGGAAGGACTATTTTTTGGGAGAAATTAAGATATAAGAAAAATGTACATGCGAAAGTCAATACTCTGGTCACTACTGCCTTCAACGCCGTTTGGAACCACGGCTGTCGTCTAGCCCTGGAGAGCTTCGACGTTTTCTGAGGCAAAAGGGCTCAGATATGTACGGACTGAATATTGCAAGCACTCACCGGCTCATACTTCTTTCGTCCGGCTCTCCACTCGGTGTCCTGCCCATGCCGTCCTTGTTGGTACCTCCATAGTCTAGGCCATCTACAGCGGGCGCATTACCATCTCGGTCCTTGTATTTATTCTGGTTTCGTGGTCCCGTAGGCACACCTGGTGGCAGCGGCGACGCAGGGCGCACTGGCACTGGTGGTGGTATTAAGCAAACAAGAATAAAGGAACCACACGTCAGAAACAGAAAATTTAGCAAAGTAAACGAACTTGCCCTCGCCACCGAATCCCCCCCTCCCGCGGCCACGCCCCGGGAAGCCGCGTCCCCGGGCCATACCTTGTGCACGCCCACGATATGTCGCGGGAGCAGCGCCCCGTCCCCCTGGTACGGCCACAGGCGCAACCACTTGCGGAGCTTCCATGGCTTGGTACATCGGCTGTCCCATCTGAGCCTGCTGCTGTACCGGCATCCCATATTCGTTGCCCATGCTCATGCCCATCATATCTCCTCCTTGCTGTCCGTTGAACGCGCCGTCCTGCATCATACCGACGGCCTGCCCGCCTTGCTCGGGTGTGCCGTTGCCAACGCCCTGCTGCATCTGCCCAGTCCCATCTGGCTGCATCTGCATCATGCCACCACCCATACCCATGTCCATACCCATACCCATGGGCCCCATCATCCCCATGTCCATCATCACTCCTGGCCCCATCATACCTGAATTTGCGGCCCCATTCATCATGGCCGTCGTCCCAGTCATGACCATCTGTCGGACCTCAGGTGGAAGGGCAGTAAGTTGCTCCTCCTGCATCCCTGAGAAGTTCTATATCACACGAAGGAATCAGACCATTGAATCAATGGGGGGAGAAGAACATACAATGACGTTGGTCTTGAGCACATTAGCGAGTTCACCGAGATCCCGACGGCGGTAACAGTACGCCTCCCACGAAATCTCGTCAAACCCGTAATTGAACCAATCACTGATATCGGAGCCAGGACGCCGCCAGGGTTTCTCGCTCATTGCACCTAGGTCGACGTCAAGGATAGAGCGACCGTCAAGCGCCCCAGTTGCCGTGGGGTCAATGGCAGGATGGGATGGTGGTGCTGCCACCGCCGGGAGTGTATTTGGGTCGACTCCATCGTCCTCTCTTGGCTGCGTGTCGGGTTCCGAGAGCTGTGCAGGAGGCGCTTGAGGCTGGGTTGAGGGAGCGAGCGACGAAAGACCAGCAAAAGAAGGTCCGGGCTGGGGCTGAGCTTGGCTAAGCCCTTGGGTAGGCTGAGAGACAGGTTCTGGGGGACCACCTCGTGCCATTGGAGTATATTCTGTGGTGAGTAAGGGTTGTGCACCTGGGACGCGTAGATGAGTAGGTGGAGGTGGAAGTATTGAATCGAACTCACCTCCTCTAGGTTGTGCGGGGGTAGAGGAGCTGGCTGTCCTTGCGGGAGGTGCTCGAGTACTAGGCCCTTGCCTGAGTGAATGTCAGTTCTTTGCGCCTGAACAAGCAGAAGAGATATCACCTAAAGTCAAGGGATCGTGGCGCTGCCTCCATGATAATTTCAACCTTAGAGAGAAAGTTAGGCTAGCCAAAATACTGCACGTATATATTACTTACATCCTCGTCACTCTCATCTCCGAGATCGACTTCCTCCTCCTCCTCTTCCTCTTCGTCTTGTTCTTGAGGCGTCGTTCCGTTCACGGGAGCTTCAGGTGTACCCGTGGGCTCTCGCGCGCCAAAGTCGTCGTCGTCGCCGCCACTGCGTATCTCGGGTTCTGGGTTAGAGATGACACCATTTGTTGGCGGGTCAAGGAAGTCATCGTCGTCGTCATATGGACTTCTGTATTCTGGCTTGTTCAATGTTCCCAGCAAATTGTGACCGGCAACTCACGGTTGAGAAACTAACGTATCACACAAAACAAAGATAGGCGTCAAAACGATGTCATTGAAGCATTTAGGTGATAACAACAGCGAACTCGTCTCGCGGTTCACAAGTGAATATCCTGGAGGTTCTTACCATGTTTTGGCTCCGGTGCTGGAGTTCCACCACCACCCCCGTACAGAAAATCGTCGTCGTCGTCCCTATTGATATTCAGAGTTAGAGTCGCTATTTCCAACGTTCAGGCGCGCCTTACATGATGACACGGTATTGCAGAGGATAGAGGGAGAGAGCTGGAGAACAAACGTGACTGTGCTGTGACTCGTCACAGAAATATTGACATCCGAGTTCCGCATTCTTCAGAACTCGCCCTCAATGTTCTGCCAAGCACGTTGCTCGTCGTGGCTGGCAGCGCCCAAGGCCCCTTTGACGTCGCGTGGCTATGCAATCTCTGTCAAGCCTGCCCAAATCCTCCCTGGAAAAAAGCTACCACGCGTCTTCAAGGATAAGAAGGCGTTCCAGTACAACTGGTACAGGAGAATCCTGGACGGCAGCACTGAGGGTCCACTACTCATCCTGCATCACCACCAATTCTCTGCAAACCGCCTCGTAAAACTGCGCCGGGACATCATTGCTGCGGCCAACCGTACCCCTCCATCCCTCGCCTCCGCTGCTATTCCTGCCACGCCAAAAGCTCTGCCCACCCTCACCGTCATTCGCACCAGCATCTTTGGTGCTGCTCTGCGTGACTTCCCCGGCGTAAACCTCGCAGACGCCGACAAGATGGTTGGCGAATCCACAGGCAATTTTGCCGTCCTTTCCCTCCCGACATTCGACCCCCCGCAACTCAATGCCATTTTACGGTCTCTTGAACGTGGAGTGCCCGCACGCCCACCAAAAACACCCGAGGAAATTAAAAAGGAGCAGGATGAGAAAAACGCCGACCCTGCGACCCCAGGACGAAGGATGAAGCGTCAGCGTCAGATTTTGCATCCGGAGTTGAAACTCGTTGGCGCGCTGGTCGAGGGGCAGGTGTTCCTCCCGGAGGGCGTGAAGGATGTTTCGAAGCTCCCGACATTAGAGACGCTACGGGCACAAATTGTGGGCCTTCTAAGCGCGCCGGGCATGCAATTGGCGGGAGTCATCAGTCAGGCGAGCGGTGGACAATTGGCGCGGACATTGGAGGGGCTGAAGAAGGGCTTGGAGGAAGATGCAGCACCGTCGAGTACAGATGGTACACCTCCGTCATAGTGTATTTACTTCTATATAATTGCTCATACGTAGTACACAATCTTTTAACACCAAAAGGCAGTCAATCCTCGGGTTCAGCGACGTCCTGAAGGCAAAATTCCCATGTCCGGTCTTCACCTCCCTCTCCGGTCGTACCTGCTCCATGAGCTCGCGTGCCTTTCGTCATCCGATGTTCATACCCTTTGTACACGCCTCTATTGAAGCCAAATGAGCGTAGGAGTGTGAAGCGTGGATTGGGTGGTGTGCTTCCTGTCGTTGGCAATGGCGGTTTCTTCGCGAGTCGTGGCAAGTCCCTAAAACACCTTCGTTAGAACTGAGTAGTGTAGAGCTTCAGATGAGGCGTACCATAGCGTGTAAGGGACGACATTCCGCAGAGTGATGAGGACAGTTCCTCGCGTCTGCACAATTTCTTTTGGTACGATGAATTCGAAATGCTCTCCCTCTTCCGTCTCGACTAGCATGGGTTCTTCGACCTCTTCTTCATCTTCATCTTCATCTTCATCTTCATCTTCATCGCTTGCCTTGCGTTTACGCGGCGTTGTGAAGGAGGGTACGGGACCCAAAGAAAGTATTTTGGATGCAGATCGTAGGAAACCAAGTATGAGGAGTTGATTGGACAGAATATTCCTGTCCTGGTCGGTAATACCCTTTCCTAGAGAGAATAGTCCGTTAGTATTCAAGGATAAACGATCCTATTGTCGAATTGAACGAACCGGCATGAGGGAAGTTCCACACAACACGATCCCATCGACGGCCCTTCAACTTCGCAGTTCTTTCCAGCTTGGTCGCATCCACACCGAACAGGATCTCTGAACCACGCTTTCGAAGGTCAGCCACGATCTCCTGTGCGTCTGCGTATTTTTCATAGCATTCTTCCTCGCGATCATATGCCGTCGCCGTCAAGTTTCTCGGAGGCAAGTCCTGTAGCCCAGGGGGAGGATCACACAGCAGGGCGCGTGCAAACGAGAAGTTTCCCTCCCCAATAAGAAGGATAGTGTCTGTGGGGCGGAACGGGATGGTTGTCCTCCGGGGTGGTGGTGCAGGCGTCGCCCTGCCTTTTCCCTTGTTCACGGGAGGGTTGGCAGAGGAACCCTTACAGTGATGTTGCTTGACATTTTTTTGAGAGCGCTGTTCAGCAACCTGTGCTGCATGGGATATTTTCTGCTTGGCTTTGAGACGGGATTGCTGGGACTGGAGCGCCGCCTTGAGATTCTTGCCTTTGCCCATCGTAATTTTAGAGGAACAAAATATGATCGGGACGGAATTCGGATGCAAAGACTGGTCAAGATTGAATTTGAAGAGACCAAGAGTGAAAAGACACTGAACGTTTGCTGAATGTTGAAGCCGTTGAAGTTGAAGATTAGGCAAAGCGAGGTTTTCATATATATATATACCCACGCATTAGCAGAAGAATAGTGAGATCTAATGAGTATACGAAGGGAAGTGTTGCGTTCTCAATGAATAGCCATCGCATGGTACGTTTAACAAGCCCCTCTCAACTTCAGGTTCTGATAGAATGTACCTGTCGTACGAGGTCGAGGAATGCGGAGAGGGCCCTTCAATTTTCGAGTTTGCAATTCGAAGACAATGAAAGCATCACAAGACCCAGACGCAACCAGAGGAGTCTTCAGCATCGCTCAAGAGAGCATTACACCATGTGTGACAACCTTTTCCGTTGGAGTCAAATCTAGTTCGAGTACGTAAGTGGATTGGTCGGTGCTAAAGAAGAAAGATAAGTACCTCGTATCGTTCGCATCCCTTATTCATCCAAAGGTTGCCCAATGAAGTCACAGGAGTTCCTGGGGTAACCGGAGTGTTGTGGCCAATGGCAGTCGACGGGAGGTCAACTCCTCAGCCGTGTCATGGAATGGAATATTAACAATTCCGATCTTCTGGTTTTCGAAATCTGGCTGAATTTCAAGATGGACGCAGCCGCGCGGTTGTCCTCGAGGGCGAGAAATATTCGAAAATAGTAAGTGGTGTCGGGGGTCGATCGGAATCTGTCCTGCGATATTCATAGCCGCCGCCTCCTCTTCTGCGTGGCGGTCCTCACATTCATTCACGATGGAAAATGGCCGAAGTAAGTCGAAGTTGGTCCTCGTTGGCGAGGGCCAAACGAGGGCTGTAGTTTGGCTGGATAATTCAGTGCTGGCGAAGACGGATCTTATAGTTTTACGAGCTTCAATCAAGGACAATCTGGGGCTTGTTGTTGTTGTAAAGCACCAATGCATCGGAAAGCATGACGAGAACAACGACAGACAGCGAAATGGAAAATCATGATGCAGAACCGTAACGTAGACTAAAAATAAATTGCGTCCCACGATCATGTGTCTATGACGTTGCGGCCCGTTCATGAATGTGCCACGTTCATCAAGTTTCGTTACAAGTTACACCGACCACATACCCTCATCGCTCCTTCATTCTACTTTATTCACAATGGTGCGCGACTCAATAAACTCCCGTTTCAATTTGTTTGATGAAATAATGTTCTCAGCCCACTGAATTCGAGATGCGCCAACGGAACGCGAAATTCGCGAAAGATGCGAGGGCGGGGAAGAAGCCGACACACCTATCGAGGCAGGAGCAACTGGCAAAGAAGAGTCCCATTAATGTTTACGCTCTGGGGATCATTGCTTTTGTTATCTTTGGCGGAGGTACGAGATTTATGAAGTCATTCCTCTTTCCGCACCTATACTGATTTACTTCTCAGTGCTATTCGAGATTGTCCGGCAGATATTCTTGTGAGAGATCTCCGCATTCCATAGGAGACTCCACCGAGGAAAAGGAGCGACGGCACCATTTGTACAGCATAACCTACCCATGTATATATCATACCCTCTGAACGCCAGGAAAGTTCAGTTATCTCGCTCCACATCACATTGAGAAGGAAAGGACTCGACGTTGCAACATTTAATCGTCTCCAGGAGTAGCGCTGACATCCATGCTCTGGCTCCGTTGACTGACAATACCGCTGCCTTTGACTGACATTACCGCTGCCCTTCCCCTTCCCCGAACCGCTCGCAACGGGCGTGCCCTGAATCCCCTCCATGCCGTCGGCCTCCAGTTCGTCCTCGTCGATCTTGACTGCGTCACCAGCCCACCGAGTCTGTTCTTGCCCGATGGCAAACAGGTCCCAAACGCTGATGCGGCGGTCACTTGATGCCGAGGCGAAGACGCTTGGGCTATGTGGCGACCAAGCGACGTGGAGCACTTCGTCGGTGTGCGACTCGAAGACATGCATTGTCCTTCCGGGCGTCCTCATGTCGTGAAGAATGCAAGTCTAATCCTGTCAATTAGTCACATATTTTGTGAGTTGGTTCGGGGAAATGACCTTGTCAGCGCTGCCAGTGATAATCAGATGTGGTGTTGAAGGGCTGAACGCGACAGCAAGAATCTCTTGGTCGTGGGCTTCGACTTTCGTTGTTGCATTGGCGGGAGCCCTCTTGTCCCAACTATACCCATATCAGCATGCGCACCGTACGCATATAGATACAACGTACATCATCAACATTTTATCATCACCAACACTGGCGAAGACGTTCTCGTCTGTAGCATGCCAGTCAACATCCTGAAAAATATGTTGAGTTTGGAATAGTTAGGGAAAAGAACGAGCACATACACCGACGACCGACGTATGACCTTTGAAAACAGTAGTGGGCTCAATTGTCGAGTTACCCTTCGTGTAGGAGTTGATATCCCTGCGTACGAATTCAGACTTGCTTCCAGCGCCGAAACAAATGTTGCACTCACCAATGACAGACGGTCATATCCTCAGACGCGCCCAATACGTGGCCAGTCTTGACGGGATTCCAGGCCAGTCCAAAGCTTATATTCAACAACATCAAAAACTGCGAAAGCAACTACAAGTCAAAAAACTCACCCCTCCCTGTTCTGTCCAACCAGCCTGATATCTGGCTTGCAAACACCTCCCCTCTCCGGCTCGCTTGAGTGCTTTGTGCGGTCGAAGATCAACACTTCCCCAGTCACCGCCTTCGTCGCGATGATATCCGGGTTCTGAGGCATGTACCTAGCACGATTGACCTCGCCCGCGTGGTTGATCTTCTGGATAATCTGGATGCGAGGCACGGGCGGGATCGTGTGTCCGCCAAGCTCGCCGCGCTCGTCGTCGTAGTCGCCCGAGTCGAGCTTGTCGCCGCCTGAAGCAGGCCCATCGCGTTTCGGGATCTGGACGGTCGCAATTTGGAGGTAGTCTTGGGCCCGGCCTGACGTGTGCGTGCCGAGGAGTCGGTGGGTGGTGTAAGGGTTGTTTGCGGGCCTGGGGAATGGGCATAAGGGTGTCCGATGGGTTCACAAAGAGGTGAACGTACGACTCCTTGTCAGGGAACCATTGGCAGGTCAGACTTGACCAATCGAGAGCGTGGGTGATCACGACATCGTAGAGATATAGCGAATTCTTCTTCCTTCAAGTATGTTACTTCGATTGATTTCCACGTCATGCTAGTCTTCTATCTTGCTATTCACCATGTTTTGTACTCCTGTACATGAGAAGTGAGGAGCCTCGGGAATGGAGTTACGGATAAGCTTGTTGCCGGACCTCGTTGATAAGTTTGTTCTCCTCTGTCGCAAGATCGTCTTCCACCTCCCCTACTTGAGGCTTCATCTTCGTCTCGTCAATAGTATGAAAGTTCCAATACGATGTTCGACGGAAATGATGAGACCTTGCAACCAAAAGTCGACCAGCGAGTTGATGGTACTAGTAGAGACGAAGATACACGATGGGGCTCGGACGCGACGCGCCTTTTCTCACGGCGGACACAGCAAGCTGCTCCTGGATTCTGGAGCAAGGGAGTGAAGCAGCTTCGAGCTTGCAATCAAATTAGGACTAGCCACAGGCCTGTAATCTACGAGGTCTACAAATTGAAACCAAAAAAAATGAAAACCAAAAACCAAAGCGATGATCATGCCCCCAGGACCTCAGAGACTCGAAAGAGTTGAGCTCTTAAGTGAGTAATCTCCGCCTCCTGATCCTTCAACCTTTCAATAACTCGCTGGGTTCGAGCTTCCTCCTCGGCTGCAGCATCAAGCTGAAGGGTAATGTCATAATTTGTTCGTAGAAATTCTGATAGAAACGGAGACGAAGTCACGCACCATCTTTCTGAAACGCTCTGCCCTCGATAAGTATTCCCCCTTCAACCGCTCTGCTTCCACCTCATACTCGTTGGTGTTCTTGCGGTAGGTACGTCGAACGTTGAACCACGCCCCTTGCTTGAGATGAAGGGGGGGTGTTTGCCGACACGACAAAGTCTATGTTGCAGATTCTCTCCAAGAGCTCAACGAGCGTCCCTGCGTAAAAGTAGCAATTTTTGTCGAGCAGAGAATAGGTTGGGTGTGCGTCATGGACGACTAGGGCGAGGTTAATGATGTCACATAAGTAGATTGGGGTCGATGCGGGGTCGGTGGGGAATGTCAAGGTTCCAATTTGAATAAAACCTTCGCCTTTCTTTGGCTGCCCAAGTATCCATTCCACGGTATCCACTGCGACACAATCTTTGATTTGTGACCTGACTCGCCTGGAGCCTGGGGACAGTTGTCGAAAAGAAGTTAAAGATGGAAATGAGGGTGATGCTGGTATCTGCTGTGTGCCAGAACCCCGTGAAGTGGGGTTGGCATCTGAACCTGCATCCGTGAAATCAACAAAGGCGGATGTTGACGCTTCCGGAGGGTGCAGAAGAGGAATGGGAGTGAGACGCTTGTCATGCGACGTAGCCAATTTGGAAGAGGCGTTTACTCCTGCACCGGCAAATTGTGGAGAGTTGATGGCGGGGGCGGGGGCGTTCACCACAACGCCGATCGGGGAGCCTACTGAAATGTCGGCAGGGTTCCTCACCACGCTGCGCCTGGGAGCATCCTCTTGTGCTTTACCTGGCCCCCGCTCAATGAGCAGGTGGAAGGTTTCGCGACTGGAGCGATCGAGAACCATTAGGAGGAGAAACTCGTGTTGTGAGAGGCTTTTGTGCTTGTAAAACGATATTGATACAGCACGTAGGTTCTGATAATCACGGTTGAGCGCGAGGGAGTCGAGGCACTGAACGACGTGGTAGGTGTGATCTGGACGTAGCTTGAGTTTGGGATGCAAATCGCTCATGACAGAGCGTTGAGAAAGGGAAATAGATATGATCGAAGTGGCTCCTTGAGAAGAAGGCGCATTCTGCAGCAGGGTTCGCGGTAGGCATTAAGTAGTCTTCAAAAGTTGCCAAAACCATTTGCATGCTCTCGGGGGAACCGTGACATCAACACCTCCGTGAGATTAGAGAGTGTTGGCAACGCTAGTTAAAGTTTTCGCCATTGTCCTTTGCACTAGTTTGCACCCATTTCGGATTAACTAGAATTCGGAAACAACCGATGGGTGGCTGGTGCCAATGGCTACTTTCCCTCCTTTCCTCTGTTGTACGCTCTCCGTTCCTACTTGAAGTAGCGGGAAAAAGGGGGGCAGCTTGGAGTCGTCGTCGAACACAGTCTTCTCAGGTATTTGAAGCCACCATTGACTTGGGAGTAACCTTTCGCATGTTCGTCCGTTCGCGGCACTGCAGCGATCACGCCAAGAATTTTCACTCGGTTCATATTCGCTTACACTGAAAGTACATATGTTTAGGTCTGCCGAGATCTGTTTTGTTGGACCGGAGATATTCGGGTATGTTTAGGTCTGCCGAGATCTGTTGTTAGATTAGTCCATATATTCGTATAGGCTGCCATCTGTAACATAACAGATGGCCTCCAACAAAACCTGTTTTCATGTTCAATTCACGCGTTCCACCAACTTTTGTCAACTGAGTTTGCGCAACAAACTCGATCAAGTTCGTGATTCAATCAACCTCGAATCAAAACATCGGAGTCCCATCAAATTTGCTCTTCTGCTCTCATCGTCGACCTCGACCTCAGCATGCCAGATATCCAATGGGTCTGTAACTGCACACGCTACTCTGGAGGCAACAATGTAATTGTCTCACGTGCTACATACTACAATCATCGACGCTTCCGCACTGTGTTGGCTTCAATGACGACCAACCTCATCGGCAATGCAAATGGCACTGGCACAGACTCACATAGCCAAGAATCACAGGCCCAGCTTCAACCTCACACCTCACTAGATGAAAGCCACCTCAGCCTCAATGACACGGACAGAGTAGAAGATCCCAATAAGAGGCACAGGATTGGTTCAGAGGTATGTCGTTGAAATCATTCTCTATTCCCACTCATCCAACACTCTTTCAATTGCAGGACCGTGATACTCCACCACTGCCATCCAATGTGGACGAGATCGACACAGGTTGCAACGAAACACCTCCGGCTGAAGTAGAAGAAGAGCATGACAAAGAAGAGGACTTTCCGCCACCTGTTCCTACTGCAGATAGACGTCCCCGAGTTTGCAATAAACGATGCATTTGTCCCTCGTACCGAAGAACTGAGAATTGCGTTGGAATTCAAGAAATCGATTGAGAATGCTTCCCTCGATAACGGTGATCTCGATGCCGAACAACTTTGTACCTTGCGCTTTCCACCACAACATGTTCCTGCTATCGACAACCATCATATTCTCCTGTCCCTCAAGCTTTTTGTCAATCAGACATAGAGCAGCCAGCACCAAATGCAGGAACTTCTCTTCCTCAGGATCAACCTTTGGTCACAGCTGCAGATGTACCGGAAGTGGGCCCTGCTTCAAAGTTTGTCGTACGTCCTTTTTTCCTTCCACCGTTAACGAAGTACTAATGCTGCTTCATTTATAGCTGAACTTGATTGATCCACTGTGAGCTTTTGTTAATAAAGATTTCCACCATACACTGACATATCCCTACTAGTGCTCCCGT
This sequence comes from Tephrocybe rancida, assembly GCA_018858115.1. NCBI lineage: Eukaryota > Fungi > Basidiomycota > Agaricomycetes > Agaricales > Lyophyllaceae > Tephrocybe > Tephrocybe rancida. The sequence goes on along the minus strand of JABCKT010006438.1, from coordinate 187,928 downwards.
ACCTCGACCTCAAAGTTCGGTATCACGCGTTGCAGCCATTCAAAAAGCTTCGGAAGGTCTATATCATTTGTTCTCTTCAACTGTGCACGCTAACAGGATCTGCATACCTAGGAGAATCAAATACTGTACCCAGTGCCTCAACAACTTTTATTGCACCTGCAAACCTCGAAAGCGATTCTCATGTGCCCAACACAGCTACCACTAATACCCTTGGCTCCGGGATCGATGGAAGCGACGTAAATATCAATGCAAGCAAGGTTGCTAGCGGAGAGGCAAGTGGTGCTGGAGGCGCAGATAGTGCGGATGCTGGGGCAAGTGGTGCCAAGGAGCCTGCATGCACCACCGTCGTCACGCAGATCCAATCTGGAGCTCGTGCTCGTGCTCGGGCGCCCGCAGTGGCTCTGTTCAAGCCATCGAAGACCAGTTGTTCCCAACTGTGAGTTACGTTACCTTTTATATTCGACATCGGCGCTAACAGCAACACACTGTAGGAACCTTTTCGGAACAGATTATTGTCTGACCCATGCTCTGGCTACAAAGGACGAAATTAAGGCTGCGTTTGACAGTTTGATGGCACTTGAACGTCAGGTATGTCTGCGCCGAGTTTTCCTTATAAAATATCTTCTCACAGATAACTTGATAGCATTGGAACGAGGAACGTAACAAGAAATTGGCTTTGAAGAAGGCGTGATGGAGGCTGAGTGGAACTCCGAGGATAGTATGGGGACCTAGCGTTGTCTTTCGTAGTTGTTTTATGTACTACCTGTCGTCAATGGGATCATATCATATCTGCTTTCAGCCGTTTTGAACAGACCGCTTGTAATTTGAGTGCATCTGCTAGCTACCGATATGAACGCATCTCGCACGATTCAACAACCAATGTTGACGGATGACAACAGAACGAAGCAGATTTGCATCTGCTATAGTCTAAATATCGGTCGTCATATGTTCCTATCGGTTAAACACACTACAACCGCTGCCAACCAACCTCGACATCTCCGGTTTTCACTGGGGATCACGCCAAGTCTCAAGATCTTAAAGTGATTTTGCTCGATAATGTCTATTGCAACGAGTTCTGCCCTCCACTCCCTAAGCTTGCATTGGATGAGTTCACCATCACATTATTTAACATTCTGGGCAACTAATAATGATGCTATTTTACCCATCTGACCCAACTTTCCAAATTATCCTTTTTTCTTTTTTTTTTGCACATCCCCCAAGTGTAAACCCGAGGCCAAAACCATGTATACTGCTGCTCAGCTTCCAAATAGATCCTTAAAAAAACTGAGTATATTGGAATATGCTCAAGGCTTTGTTTCATCATGTACAAAATGTAGATCAAGTCTCCAAATCATGTCAGGAAAAAACCCAGAACCGGCGGGGCGGCGAGTTGGGGCGGGGCAGTGCCTGGGGAGGGAAGGTGAGGCCAAAGTCATGGAGGTGCCCGTGTGGGGCGCCTGGGGGGGCGTGGTGCTCTGCGTCTGGGTCGGGGTAGCGTAGGTTTGGGCAAGGCCGCCTTTGATGCAGCTCTGGGGGTGAGGAAGGAGGGACAAGGGGGACAGGAGGTTCGTTACCAGGCAGGGGAGGTGCTCACTACATCGTGTCTCAGTGCCTGTATGGAGCCCCATTAATATTTACGCTCTGGGGGTCATTGCTTTTATTATCTTTGGCGGACGTACGAGATTTATGAAGTCATTCCTCCTTTCCATACGAACACTGACTTACTTCTCTCGGTGCTATTCAAGATCGTCCGACAGATAGTTTTGTGAGAGGATCTCCGTATTCTATAGGAGACTCCATCGAGAAAAAGGAGCGACGGCATCACTTGTACAGTATAACCTACGCATATATATATTACACCCTCTGACCTCTGAACGCTAGGACAGTTCAGCTGTCCCGCTCCACATCACATAGAGAAGGAACGGACTCGACATTGCAACATTTAATCGTCTCCAGAAGTAGCGCTAACATCCATGCTCTGGCTCCGCTGACTGACATTACCGCTGCCCTTCCCCTTCCCCGAACCGCTCGCAACGGGCGTGCCCTCAATCCCCTCCATGCTGTCGGCCTCCAGCTCGTCCTCGTCGATCTTGACTGCGTCACCAGCCCACACGCGCATCGTCGGTTGCCAGACCATCGCGACATTGTCTTCTGAGGCACTCGCAACTGTCCAGTTCTCGTCTTTGCCCGGTGCCCATGAGAAGTCAGTGGGGCGTGCAGTATGTCCTGCGGAGAGGATAGATGATGAGCTGTGTACTTGCAAGAAAGAATCGCGGACTACATACCTCCATGAACAAAGAGGAGCTCAGGAGGCCCATCCTCTTGGTCATCTGGGGTCTGTTCTTGCCCGATGGCAGACAGGTCCCAAACGTTGATGCGGCGGTCACTTGATGCCGAGGCGAAGACGCTTGGGCTATGTGGCGACCAAGCGACGTGGAGCACTTCGTCGGTGTGCGACTCGAAGACGTGCATTGTCCTTCCGGGCGTCCTCATGTCGTGAAGAATGCAAGTCTATTCCTGTCAATTAGTCACATATTTTGCGAGTTGGTTCGGCGAAATGACCTTGTCAGCGCTGCCAGTGATGATCAGATGTGGTGTTGAAGGGCTGAACGCGACAGCAAGAATCTCTTGGTCGTGGGCTTCGACTTTCGTTGTTGCGTTGGCGGGGGCCCTCTTATCCCAACTATACCTATATCAGCATGTGCACCGTACGCGCAAAGATACGACGTACATCATCAACATTTTATCATCACCAACACTGGCGAAGACGTTCTCGTCTGTAGCATGCCAGTCAACATCCTGAAAATATGTTGAGTTTGTAGTAGTCAAGGAAAAGAACAAGTACGTACACCGACAACCGACGTATGACCTTTGAAAACAGTAGTGGGCTCAATCGTCGAGTTACCCTTCGTGTACGAGTTGATATCCCTGCGTAAGAATTTAAACTTGCTTCCAGCGCCGAAACAGATGTTACACTCACCAATGACAGACGGTCATGTCCTCAGACGCGCCCAAAACGTGCCCAGTCTTGACGGGATTCCAGGCCAGTCCAAAGCTTATATTCAACAACATCACAAACTGCGAAAGCAACCACAAGTGAAAAAACTCACCCCTCCCTATTCTGTCCAACCAGCCTGATATCTGGCTTGCAAACACCTCCCCTCTCAGGCTCGCTTGAGTGCTTTGTGCGGTCGAAGATCAACACTTCACCGGTCACTGCCTTCGTCGCGATGAGATCCGGGTTCTGGGGCATGTACCTAGCACGATTGACCTCGCCCGCGTGGTTGATCTTCTGGATAATCTGGATGCGAGGCGCGGGCGGGATCGTGTGTCCGCCAAGCTCGCCGCGCTCGTCGTCGTAGTCGCCCGAGTCGAGCTTGTCGCCGCCTGAAGCAGGCCCATCGCGTTTCGGGATCTGGACGGTCGCAATTTGGAGGTAGTCTTGGGCCTGGCCTGACGTGTGCGTGCCGAGGAGGAGCCGGTGGGTGGTGTAGGGTTTGTTTGCGGGCCTGGGGAATGGGTATAAGGGTGTCCGATGGGCTCAAAAAGAGGTGGACGTACGACTCCTTGTCAGGGAACCATTGGCAGGTCAGACTTGGCCAATCGAGAGCGTGGGTGATCACGACATCGTAGAGATATGGTGCATTCTTCTTCCTTCAAGTATGCCACTTCGGTCAATTTCCGCACCATGCGACTGTTCTATCCTACTACTCACCATGTTTTGTACTCCTGTATATGAGAAGTGATGAGCCTCCGGGAATGGAGCTACGGGTAAGCTTGTCAACGGACCTCGTTGATAAGTTTGTTCTCCTCCTCTGCCGCAAGATCGTCTTCCACCTCCCCTACTTGAGGCTTCATCTTCGTCTCGTTAGCAGTATGAAAGTTCCAATATGATGTTCCACGGAAGTGACGAGACCTTGCAACCAAAAGTCGACCAGTGAGTTGGTAGTACTGGTAGGGACCAAGAAATTCGAAGGGGCTCGGACGCGACGCGCCTTTTCTCACGGCGGACACAGCAGACCATTCCCGGATTCTCGAGCAAGGGATTAAAGCGACTTCGAGCTTACAATCAAATTAGGACTAGCCACAGGCCTGTAATCTCCGGTGTCTACAAATGAAAACCAAAAAATGAAAACCAAAAACCAAAACGATGATCATGCTCCCCGGGCCACAGAGGATTGAGCTCTTAAACGAGTGACCTCCTCCTCCAACTCCGCCTGCCTCGCTTGATACTGCACATTCTGATCCTTCAACATTTTGAAATCTCGCTGGGTTTGAGCTTCTTCCTCGGCTGCAGCATCAAGCTGAAGGGTAATGTCATAACTTGTTTGTAGAAATTTTAGTAGAAATGGAGACGAAGTCACGCACCATCTCCTTAAAACCCTCCGCCCTCGAGAAGAAAGCTTTTTTGAGTCGTTCTGCTTCTACCTCATACCCGCTGGTGTTCTTGCGGTAGGTACGTCGAAAGTTGAACCATGCCCCCTGCCTCAGATGAGGGGGGAGGTTCTCACAAACTATGATTTCAATGTCGAATGTTCGCTCCAAGAGTTCAACGAGGGTTCCTGCATAGAAATAACGGTTTTTGTCGAGCAGGGAATATGCTGGGTGTGCGTCATGGACGACGAGCGTGAGGTTAACGACGTCACAAAGATAAAGTTCAGGCGATGCGGGGAATGTCAAGCTTCCAATTTTGATCCAGGACTCGCCCTGCTTTGGCTCCCCAAGTACCCATTTCACTGTATCCACCGCTACACAATGCTTGACTCGTGACTTGAAAAGCCCGGGGATCGAGTGCAGTTGTCCAAGAGAGGTGGAGAAGAACGAAGCTGCGGGCACTTGTACGGGAGAACTTTGCTGTGAGGAAGAGGGGTTGAACTCAACAAGGGCTGATGTTGACGCTTCTGGGGGGTAAGTAGGAGGAGTTTGTAAAGACGTCGGAATGGGAGTGAAACGATTGTCGTGCAACGGAGCCTTGGAAGAGGTGTCCACTCCTGCATCGGCAAATTGTGGAGAGTTGATAGCGGGGGCGGGATCGTTCACCACGATGGTGGTTGGGGCGCCTACTGCGATGTCGGCAGGGTCGCTCACCACGCTGCGCCTGGGAGCACCCTCTTCAAAGGCTTCTCCTGGCACCCGCTCAATGAGCAGGTGGAAGGTTTCTGCGGTGGAGCAATCAACAACCGTTACAAGCAAAAATTCGTACTGAGAGATGTTTTCGTGCTTGTACAGTGAAATAGAAGTTGCACGCAAGTGTGTGTAATCGCGGTTTTGCGTGAGGGAGTCGAGGCAGTGTCGGACGGGATAGGAGTCATTTGGGCGGAGCTTGAGTTTGGGGTGCAAATCGCTCATGGCGGAGGGTTTGAGAAAGGGAAACAGATATGATCGTAGTAGTTCCTTGAGAGGAAGGCGCATTCTGAAGCAGGGTTGGCGGTAGGTATTAAGTAGTGTTCGGTGTCTCTGAACTTTGTTGGTCCATGACATCACCTCACCTCTCTATTCCCTTTTTGGAAATTGCATTGCCTTTCTGGGACTGGGTCAGGAGGATGCTATTACTAGAATCGCCTCCTTCATTGGTTGAGCATGAACCACAACGAAAGATTTCCGGTAATCAGTCAAGACACTGCATCATGCAGTAGTAAAATCTGATCCAAGTGGTGTAACATGACCCGATATTGTGAACGAGATTATGAGGGATTATAATGAGTTACGCCAGGCCTAGGGTCTTGACTCCCACAATTCTGGTGAAAAGGCCTAGAGTCTATCTATCGAGGAGCCAGTCTTCGAGTCACGGTTGTACAAGTTTAAATGCGCAGAACATACACTGCGGTTTTTGAAGGTACCAGAGTTTCAGATAGGACAGGGTCAGGAGGTAACTGCAGTTTTTCACGTTCCCGATGTTAAGTGGAACCTGAGTCAAACCTGAATAAAGCCGTTGGGTAGCGCAAACATTATTTGCCGATGAAGGGTTGATGAAGGGCCGATCTCGCGGAGCAACATTGCACAATCCACAGCACAGACAAGAGCAAATGGCAGACCAGACATCAAACGAAAAGAAGACTCTCAGCTATCTCGACTATCCACAGAAGCCGGCTGGCCGTTGCTATGACCAGCCTCAGCACTGACCTCACTTGCCTCGCCGCCCTTGCCAATTCTCCACTACCTTCTCCAGTCCTAGTACTAATGCAGTTCCTTCAGCTTCAATGCCACTCTTTTAAGTACTCAAGATTTCAACCGTGACGAGGCCGTAATAGACAATCACTTACATAGTTAAACTAGCTGACACAGAGAACAAAGCTACGGTGTACCTGCTGTTATATTTCAATTGTTCCACGTTGATGTAAATTACAAGGCTGGATGGCTCGGAAGATAAGATGTTCAGACTCACACTTTTTTTGCGCCGCAGCCTGGGTTACAACCTTCGCGATGAACGCGTCTCCAACCCACAAACTTCTCAATGTTTTGAAACATGACAGGCTTTGACTACACATGGTATATTTAAAAAAAGTCTTTGATACAACTTCCTAGCCTAGCTTGCTATGCCAATAGTCCTGCTGAATGGATCGGGTGGCCAGAGATGACGAAGCTAACCACCCATAACTGTCGCAAAATCTGGCTTCAACACACAACAGTAACGAGCAATGAAGATAAAAATGGATCAACAGCTACCCCGATTAATAATATTCCCTCATAATTTCTTCTCATTAACAACTTTATCCGTTCCGCTTCAATGTCGTCCCCGTCGCGCCGGCACGGCCTCACCACGTACAATTCAAGAGCTGAAGTTGAGCAAGCTCTCGATGTTTGCGCCGACACAAACTTCGAGGTCCTGGATGAGGGTTAACATGTCAGGTTGATAACCGCATTTGGGATTTTGACTGGACGTCACCTAGCGACTCCAAACGACAAGAAGGGAGATAAGGGTGGCGCACGCCAGCGCCGCAAGGCCGAAAACGAGATAAGTTCTACATATTTTTCTTCCATCACGTATCCTACTTCGGTCAAATTCCACGCAATGATCCTCGTCTGAACCTCCAATTTACCAGGTTTTATATTCTGGAGGATAACGGGATTAAATCCATTATCTTAGAAATATGCTTACGGGTGGGCGTATCTATGGACTTCTTTGATAGTTCTCCTCCTTTGCCACCGCAAGATCGTAACATGATCGTCTTCCACCTCTCTATTTGGAGCTTCATCTTCGTCTCGTCCGTAGTTCGAAAGTTCCAATGTGATGTTCAATGGAGATTCCAGAACTTCAAGCACTTGCGTAGACCAGTGGGCTGGTGGTAGATTGGTTGAACGGAGAGACGTGAAAGTACGACCCGTTGCCACACCGTTGTGCCTTTTCTTAAGCAGGTTATTCATATGTAGTCATCATATACAACACAGAAACTGCCACCTTCCATTCTCACATTTGTCGCATGCAAAGGGTTCGGAAGCTATCTAATTAAGTGACTAGCACAATATAACGAGAGGAATATGCGGGGCAGCGCGTCAAAACCGTTCAAAGACGTTAATCTATGCACTTGCCACTGTGGGCTGTACAAGGTACTACGAGGCCTTGTCGAACGACAACAACAGCTTCTCTAGGTCAAACCGGGGGTCTTCGGTGTCTGTGATCACTGTGGAAAACTAATGTCAGCACCCAAAAACAGACAGGTGCATGTATCTCAGCGCCAGCATGACTGGGCCTGACATGCCGCACATAGGTCTGGGTACGCACCATTGGAATTCTTTGCCTCATTCCTCCTTTTCCATGCCTCCTTCGCTTCAGCGACCAGACGTTCCCTGGTATGAACGGCGTGCTCCACCTTTTGTTGGTCGTGGTTGGCTTGTAGTGTGCGGCGGTGATAGAAGCCGTAAACGACACCAGTAAAGAGTGCGGTATACCGGACAACCTGTAAGTGTAAAAAGGATCCTGAGCCGAAGTACGACGATGTGAACCAGACGAGTAGGGACATACGTTAACAGTTGGTGAAACCATAATAAATTTGCCTTGCCCGTTCACAGATTAGCGGGAAGGTGTCCTCAGCAAAAGGCACTGAATAAAACGAGTAAGTAGGTCAGTGAGATGCGGCTACAAGTCTATAACGGCGAAACAAACCTGGACTTTTGACGAAACGAGAGTTGGAAAATGGATCGGAGTCCGGCAGTGGACAGCGGAGAATTTCGGTAGTTGATGACTAAGCTCAGGAGCTCCTGCCTTTCCCGTCCACCAAGTGCCACCACCTTTGCCGACTGGGTTCTTATCCTGCACTTTGACATACACTTACTTGGCTTCTAATACTTTGCCGAACGATTTGCACTCTGATTTTACATGCTTTGCACAAATACCAACTGTTTTCTGAATATCCACCGCCACAACAACCCTTACCATGCAAGGTTGCTTGTGTGTACTTTGTTCCCGCAGATCTAGATTCGTTTCAGAGGCAGAAGAAAGCACGAGTTATCAAATTATGAAGTTATGTGCTCTTGTGACTTGAGGATCAAGACTACTTCGTGGAAGGGTGTCTCCATATGAATGGAGCATCTAAAATTGCCTCGGAGCAAGCCCAGTGCTCACCTCTTTCCCACACACCTTGCGATTATCTATATAGATCGATCGACTTCTTGTCTTGCCCTACGCGCAATAAGACCCCATGTCCAAAGTCTACAAAGGAGGCTGCTTTTGCGGTTCAGTCTCGTACAAAATTACTGGCAACCCCATCCTCAGTGCATACTGTCATTGCACCAACTGTCAAAAGCTTGCAGGTGCATACTTCCAATTGCTCATGGTTACTCTCAAACATATCTGTTTCTTACAGGCGCCCCTTTCATACACACCATCCACTTTCCTTCAGCAGCATTTGCATGGACCCACGGGAAACCCAATGATGACGTTCTTGACGCCTTCGTCCCTCCTTCAAAGCCGTACAAGACTCGCTACAGGTGCAAGAATTGTGGGGTTTGCGTGACTTCCAAGAACAACTTGGCGGATAAAAACAGTGTTCTGGGCACACATTTAGAGCGGGATGAGAAGGGTGCCCTGGTGCATTGGGAGGATCTGAAACCAACTGCCCACATCTACTACGACACGCGTGTAGTGGACATTGACGATGGATTGGGTAAATGGACGGGATACGAGAACTCGTCGGAACGGTTGGATCGACCCTGAAGGTGTCATGTCATACAATTCAATTAGGAGCATTCAGCCCTTTTGCCACATCATACCTGCCAATAACATTCATGTGTGATTTCATGCGCGTACAAATGTTTCGGGAGCCACCTATAAATCCGGAAGGTTTTAATTGACAGGACTAAACCAACTTGAACTCGAGATGCCTGGTATCAATCCGTATCCATCTATTCCTGGCAGTAGCAACACTAGTCGCGACGAAATACACGCAAACAATGCGCAGGCAGTATCAATGTTTCGCGTATCGCCCTGGGTCTCCTATGATCCTGCAACCCAACCTTCTGACTCAAACGACGCCGACCAGGATTTAGACATGGATGCACCTGAGATATCTATTCTCAAGGACGAAGAATCTCCTCCACCTCAGCAGAAGGGCTCTACCAGTGGTCGCCGAACTAAAACAGCACATAAATCTGCGTGGCCGCGGCCACGTCGTAAGGAGATTCACACTGATGACGAGTATGATGAGGTAGAAGAGGAAGAGGACCAGCTTATTGACGACGACGAAGACGAGCTGATGAAACCCGTCCCTGTGAACGCGCTTCCAAATCCCACCCGGTCTGGAGAGGCCTCGAAGAAGAGAACGTCCAGCAAGAGGAAACCCCGGAAAAGCGAGAAGCGAATAGCAGAAGACGAAAGGAAGACGCAAGAGAAAGCCATGACGAACGTGTCAGGAAGGCTTGACCTCGCTCCGACCGTGACATGGTTCGAGGTTACCCCGTCAGAACCCCCGGGAGACGTCAGCGAGAGTGTCAGTGCTCCGATCGTCCCGACAAAATCGGGGACACCGAAGAAAGCTTCAAAGAAGCCTGCCCCGCCGCGTACAAAAATGGTGCCTACGAAGTACGTACTTCGCAAACCACCTTGCCCAGTCACCTAATACATGTTCCCTTACAGGCTCAAAACCGCTTTGCCACTACTTGCGGACGATGCTGGAGGACTAAGCGAAGGTTCGTACTTTGTTGCATATGATATGTATCTGAGACTCATGAACATTCACCAGGGTATACTGGGACAGCAGCGTCTTCACCTGTCACTGTACAACTCGACGCCGGATCCCCTGAGCCGGAGGCTGAGGGTGATCAGAATGGCTCTTTAGCCTCGATTCCTTTGGAGGAAACGAACCTCGAGAATGTCCCTCTGCCTCAATATCCCCTTCCTACTAAACCCTTCCCTGTTCAACCTGCGCCAAAGATTACGACTGGGTTTGCTCCCGTTCTGCCTCTTGATAGGAGTGGTAAAAAAGTGAGGCATTGGCGTGTAGCCCGGCGCGAAATTCGAGGAATCGCTGGCGGAAGATGGTTTTCTCCGGCATGGGTTGGAGACAAGGATTCGGAATACGCTGCAAGCTTACCCAAGCCTGGCGAGGAGAAGGCTCCGGGCGTGTCGCTTCCTCGCCTGGGAGCTACGTCGATATCAGCACCTGTCAAGGGCAAAAACAAAGCCAAGGCAATGTCGTCTTTGGCGGCCTCCGCTGCCCCATCTCGCTCCGGGTCATCAATCCCCGACGTGCCTACTCCTACTACCTACCCTCGCACCCAAACAAAATTGCGAACCATCGTCACCGCACCCCAATCTGAAGGTGAATCAGACATGGTGACACCTGGACCGTGACCATGATGATCTGTAATTAGATTATACGCGCTTGCTTTCTTTTGCTTTACTGTACTCAAACTCGACTACCACTACGTGTACTTATTGCACTTTGTTTTTGACTCTTCGCCTGCCGGGCAGTTGCTCATTGGCAAAAGCCAACCTCTCGTGCCAAGGCCCAAGTTGTTGCCCAAAAACGGTCAACGTGTAGAGTCACGTGGCCGTCTATTCGCCCGTCGAGGCCGACGACTCCATTCATCCTTGCGTTTATCTTGACAACCTATAGGCCCACTTTTCAACCACTTCTTCTTTCAACCTCACTGAATCGCTGGACGACTACTTGACATCTTTACATGACGATGTCGTCTACCTCTCTGAAGGTCGCCAGCTCTGATGGTGCAGGAACCAGTGTCACTAGGGGTCCGACAGTGGTATCGGCGAGGGCGAGCGATCGTGGTTCGTCTACATATGTCATTCTGCTATACATGTGTGTCATAAAGTGCACTGTTAGCTTCAGCTCAACAAGCATTCGCTTCCGACCCCAAATACAAGAAATTCACCCAGCAGGTTGAGAAGTGTCTCAATTCTTTTGACAACGTGCACGAATGGGCCGATTGCATTGCCTTCCTGAAGCAGCTTCTCAAGGTAGCTGACTTGGTACATTACGCTTAAATTCATATTGACGCATGGTCGGTTACATCCCTAGACGTTCCAATCTTATATGCAATTTAAAGAGATACCACGCAAATTGATCGTCTCCAAACGCCTTTCGCAATGTCTGAACCCTGCTCTGCCCACAGGCGTGCACCAACGCGCGTTGGACGTGTACTTACACATATTATCAGTTCTTGGAGTAAGCATAGCCTTGCAATGACTGCGGAACGACTGCTAAACGTTCGTAGCCGGTAGGATTAGTTGCGGACTTATCGATATGGTCGTCTGGGTTGTTCCCGTTCTTTGAATACGCGGCAACATCTGTTAAGGTATGCAGAGGAGTCGTTTGGAGGCCAAACCATCTCATTCATCTCTAACAGCCAACACTTCTCAATCTTTTCGACACCCATTACCTGCCGCTGCAGGCTGGACTACGACCAGTGATGAAGTCTTTCATTTTGGCATTGCTCCCAGGTTTGGAGGAGGAGACGTCCGAATTCTTCGACAAGATATGTCAGCGAGTTCAACGAATTCGGGAGTGCGTTGAACTCCGGTCAGGTCCTGAATTTACTTGATCGCTTGTCGGGAACTGTCTCTCCATCTTTCTTTTTCCAAAACATCTGGCTAGTAATGCTCACGACACCAACGGCCCGAGGAACTTCCCTCAACTACCTTGCGCGGCGACTTCCTCGTTTGACTGCGGATGAAGGTATACCAACTCAACAAAACGATTGGCAGATGACTGAAGAAGACATAGATATATCTGACGTCGTCGGGAAAGATATAGGCTTAATGATCCGCGCTTTTGCAGCAGCCCTTGAGGATGAAAACTTACTCGTTCGAAGAGGAGCCCTCGACCTGTTACTGCAGTCAATGCGCGTGGATAGCACAGCAGTGAACAAGGCTCAGGCCGAAGATCGTGTTATTCTCATGCGTGCAGCTACCGGGGTTGTGTTGCGTCGCGACTTGTCCCTGAATCGACGCCTATATACTTGGCTTCTTGGCTCCGACGAAAAGAGCGATCATCAGATAGAATTTCTAAAGGCAAATGCGTTAGACCTTGTTCGTTCTACCTTGAAGGTAAAATTTGATGCATATGCCACAACGAACCACATTAACTGGTCACTAGAACGAGATGTTCTCACCATCAGGAGAATACTCCGAATCGAGGCCATTCAAGATCTTTATTTCGTTACTAGACAAGTGGGAGATTGGTGCAGTTCTCTCCCAGGTCCTCGTCTACGATGCATTCAAAGCTATCAAGCGCCTTATTGAAGATCCTTCTGAGGGCAGTGAAGATGTCAGTCAGCGGCAGTAACTTCGTCCCCCTACTGATCCCCTTCATCTTCATTCAGGTAACGATGACAGCTAGCACCTTATACGAGGCTGTCGAGCCTCAGATCCTCTGGAAACAATTGCTGAGCCCTGTGTTTGCCGAAATCGTTGGAGATGCCCAGGGAATCGAGGTCCAAAATTCACTAATTCAATATCTAACACATCATACTCAAAGCATTGCTTTCAGGCGATCCGTATGGTCCACTTTATCCTCAAAACCTTTGCCCAAGATGACGAAATCCAAACAATCCACCTCCCCATTATCTTCGCGGCGATACTAGACCTCATAGATGTAACACACTTGTTATCTCTTCCACCTGGGTAGTAACTAAACACCAAACAGGTTCAGGTCCAGGATAATGCCTTGCGGGCCTCAACCTCTTTGCTGAAGGAGACCTTGTTTTTGCAAGAAGAAATGTTGCGGCACATACCCCACTCTTCTTTACTGCAACGGCCAGATCTTACAGGGCCGATTGAAGCCAAACGGACAACCCAACGCCCTTATCTTTTTGCTTGTAGCTTCTATGGTATAGACCCCGTTGCTATACCTCCCTCCCTCCCGGTGTCGTTTGCTGTTCCCTTCGTATCAGCGTTCGAGAACTTGGCAATGTTTGCTAAGAACTGTGCTCAGGCCTTGACTGCTTCGTCCCCAGATGTCACAATCCTCCGCGAGGTCTTTGCCTTGAGTCTTTCACTTCTCGACAGGCTCACCGACAGACTTGCAACCCCCTCCACGTTGGCATGGAATCCTACAGAATGGCTTCATGTCATTCTCAGTGGGCTCGATAATGAGGTACGTCTGTGTTATTTGTAGTGTTCTTCTACCCACACTCTCCTAGTCAGCCAATTTTACAACGGTGGACCGAACTGTCACGTTGCTCGTCGCGTTGCACCAGAATACCAATCTAATACCGAGACCTTCGATCAATGACCGTCTAACTACGTACACAATGGTCAAAAAGTTACTCAAGTATCTTCGTGCTAATTATGCAGTATACCATGTCCGCGCTGTCAACCTCATATGGTCCCTCGAGGCTGCAACGACACACTCGCATGTTGAATCAATATTGGCTCAAACGATGACGTCGCCGGATTCGCAGAATATTCACGAGTCCTATGAAGCGTTTGGTGTCTTATGGAGATTGACTGGTATGCTGTGCCTCTGCTTGAACAACATGCCCATACTAACTCAAGTGCCGCAGAGGATAATCTCCTTCCTGGCTTCCGCTTTAAAGTCCCGATGATGATCGTGCTTGATACTCTCAAAAGCGATGACCCCAGTCTTCGCCGCATCGGAGAAACGTGGATGAGGTGCAGCCTCAAATCCTATTTACGGTATGTCTTCGCCTAGTTTCCAGAGTGTCAAAGAACTTAGTCGTGAGTCAGGATCCTCGATCCGATATTGTTTGACCTGCTGGACCCTTCCATGCGACGAATACCTTTCACTGCCAAGGTTCATGGCAGGGAGCTTCGGATATACCTTTACGAGCGTCCCTTCGACCAGCGCTATTCGAACCATCTTTTAGATCTACTACTATCTATAATTCGTTTTGGCGGACAAGGTTTCGCAAAGACAGCTCGATCAACTCCCATTAGGCGTTCTCACCATGCTGGTCTTGTACAGCGGGTAGAAGGCGGTAGGTGGCAATTAACTTCGCTCCGCTCGAATTAGCCTAAACCTCCCCGCAGGAGCTATCCCCGATCCGGATGCGAGCTACCTCGATGCTATGGTTGAAATTGTTCTCCGGTTTGTGGTACATTTCTCAGCCTCATGGCGCCTTCTCACCCTCTTTTAGATTTATCCAGTCCGAGCCAAGTCAATCTTGGGCCCCGACTATGCTTCCAACCAACGCTATAATTCAGTCAACAGCTGTTGACCTACTTCAGGCCGTCGTCGCACGTGGAGACATTGATGGCGTGACTGACGGCATCGAAGCAATTGTCGTTGGAAAGCTTTATTTTTGTGTCCACACGGATCGACTTGATATACAAAACAAGCTCCTCCATCTCCTACATTCGCTCATATCTGCTTCAACGTCTCACGATTCAACTGGACGGGATGATAGCGGTCCAAATAGTGCAACTGGCCACGATAACGACCAAGAACCCCGCCACAGACAGTACTCGGTCAACTCTTTGTTGATACAAGCTCTTGTGGACGGTATTGCTGTTCGAACCAATCGACCCGTCTTACAGCACTGGCTCGATTTCATACTCATGGCCGTGCCGCAATTTCAACCAGCGCTGCAAGCTGTCGTGGGCCCTTTGAACGATTGTCTATGCCGACAGTTAGTCCTTTCTTTAAAGGATGTCCATGCCGCCTCGTTGCATGGCCAGGATTTTGCGCAGGATTTGTCGTCAAATGCTACCGACACAGAAATGATCATGCTTTTGAACGGCTTAGAACGAATGATACTGCTCAGCCTGGCCTATACGTCGGAACTCAATTCAACCGAGGATGATTATGCATCGCAGGATAAGACTGGGACGGAGAATGGTGGCTTGCTAGGATATGTATCCAATGTCTTTGGCTCAGACAGCGTACAACAGATGTCAGATGAGGTGCTCACAGTAAGCCATTTGTTTGATGCATAGCCTCATTCTCTGATAAAATATGTCTTCAGGCCCGCTCACCAGCGTACAGGTCTCTAGATGAAGGCATCCGCGTATTGTATTCAATATGGGGGACGCTGTTGTGGAGGAATCCTACCACCTGGTCACCCAAAGACGAGTCGCTATCTTTGGTGTACAACCGAACTCGAATTCGATGCCGTCGAGTCCTCGAACATCTATTCCGTGCACAGGCCGTCGAGGTCTTTGAGTCTGTCGTTGATTGCTGGAGTCGAGTTCCTGTAGGTGACCATGACAGCCCCTAATAGTTTTCTCATCATTTTCATACAGGATTCAAGTGTGACTCCGGATGCTGCCTTTGAGCTCGTTGATGTGCTTGTGTCGAGCGCTCAGAATGCAGTTCATATGATTTGCGAAAGCATCTCATGGCGCATACCCGGGTTGTCGGAAAAGAGCAAGAAACAAGCTCTCAACCCGAACCTGTAATCTCATTACACTTAATATGCTTGCCAGATCTGATCCTTCCTCTGCAGCACCGAAGGAGTTCTCTTCAAGTTTTTGGAGCAGTACTTGAGGCAGCTAGAGGGCCCAATAGCCATCCAAGTATGGAGCCGTTTCCTGCAGCTGGTCAAAGACGTTGTCGGAAGCTCGCGAGATTTCAAGGCCCATCATTTTGCAGCGCTCAGGTAAATTGCCCAGACAAAGCTGACCTACGTCTACTGATGTTTTCGTAGTTGTGTCACGGTGCTTGCTGAGAAGATCGCACAGACAACGGCCATGGAGGACCGCCGTATCCGCAAGGAGCTACAGGTATGTACAGTCATCGCAAATGTTTACCTTGTATTCTTATCATCTTTAGGACAATTTCGGAAAGCTCCTTGATTCCAGTGTCATGTTTGTGGGGCGCTCGTACGACCAAGGATCCTGGATTCGTAGAAGTACTAAAGAATCCTTGGTCACCAATGGCCGCGGTTCTCCTGCTCCTTCCCAAGGTAGATGCCGTCTTCGTCCGTTCCTGGTTCTCGTAATGACCCCACTCAGTAGACATCAAAAATGAAGATAAACAAGACGCAAGCACGCTGGTCCCACCAGACTCAGGAAAACCGGGAGCTTCCACGGAATTGATCTCACAAGTAATGAAAACCCATTAACCAACGTGAATACTGACTAACGACCTTTAGATCAACGAATTTGTGGCGTCCTCGGTGTTGCCCAATTTACGCAAATTCCTGGTTGACAATGACAAGATCCTTTCCGCGTGTAACAATATCGTTTACTATGTCGTAAATCCCGCGATGAGGGGAAGGACAAGGTGGGTCTCGTGGCATCCCTTTCCCATTTTACTGCGGGTTAACTCGATCCATCAGGCCAATGGATCTGGATCCACCTGTCCTGGCGATCATACAGGGGATGGCCAAGATTTCGTCTGCTACCAAGGCCTGGAAGACCCCAGTCACAGAGCTACTAAATGACAACAGGCTGTTCAACTGCACTCCCAGTGCGGCTGATCCTTGGAAGCCTGTATTCAAGGTTCTATTCGACGCTGACAAAGCTGCCTTCCCCGAACTCCTTTGTATGCTGAAAATTACTTGATAATCGCGCATAGTTCTAAAACCAATTTCTAGCCAAAGTAGCAACAGCACCGTCTGCCAACATTTTTACCAACAGGGAGTATGAAATGCTGCTTCGATCGCTCAATGTCCGGAGGCTGTCCCTGATTTTGTTCACTGGGGAGAAAAACCATTTCCTCACGCAGCTCCCCACAATCCAGGAGAAGCTGGTTGACATCTTCAGAAATGTCACGGCCCCTATAGTGCAGTGCGAAGTTTTCCTCTGTATTCGAGTCTTGTTATGTCGGCTTTCTGCGCATAACATGACTAGCTTTTGGCCTGTGTTGTTGACAGAATTGGTGCGTCACTCCTACCCAAACTTAGGAACACGCCTGATGCGTCTTTCTCACTTTAGTATCGCATCTTTGAGCAAGCCATGACGGCATTGCCATCTGATGGGTCAGAGGACCTGCAGCTGATTCTTGCGGCAAGCAAATGCCTAGATTTACTCCTCGTCCTTCAAACCGAGGAGTTCCAGATGTAAGTGCTGTTCAATTCGGCATTGAACCCCGAGCCTGATTTGCATCTTCAGACATCAGTGGATATTTGTGACCGACACAGTGGACGCCATATACCGCCCCGATAACTGGTTCCCTGAAGCCATGATGGACCAGCTTGCCGAGATCGCAGGAGCTCTTCCAGTTGGGGTATGTATCTGTTTTACCTCCAATATGGTTGCCTGTTGACTTCTTCTGGTATTGTTTCAGGATGGTGCAAACGGGGTTTCAACGCCTAACTTGCAGACAACCTTCCCCGACCAACGGCCACTACGCCGTCCGATGCTCAATTCAATCCGGCAAATCGAGAGCATCCGGGATCTGATACCATTCTTTTCTAATGTGAGCATAACGTCGTATGAGAGTGTTTATGCCAGTGGAGGGAACGTTGACTGGGAGGCTGTGGAAAGAGGCATTATGGATGATATGTTCGATGGACGGTAATTTTGGAGCTCAAAGTTTCACTGTTACATATATTCCCCAGTTCCAATGATACCTCGATATGGTGATTACTCCCTGCAATGCAAGAACGGAACGCCACATGATGGTGCGAGCAATTACAATACGGTATACTTAGACTACATGAAAAAGCCTGGTAAAGTGGTATCATACTCTCGAAGCTGATGCCAATGCGAAGTCGGTCAAGAAGGGTAACCCGACCAAGGATATAATGATATTTCAAAGTAGCCCAAGCCCTTCACGACCTAGAAATCGCCCCAGTTACGACGGAATTTATACTGCATTCGGTTCTGCTCGTTAGCACTTCAGCTCTCCTGCTGTCACCGAATTTGAAAGGCGTACCTTGTAGGGCAAGTTCCTGCGCATTCTATCACTGGGTTCCGTGGGTGCCTTGTAACCTTCATCCCCTGTTCCCCACTCCCCTTTACGCTTACCCTCCGCAGAAGCTCCCTTGAAGCGGATACTGGGGTCCTGCTTCTCTGGCGGTGTCACACGAGTTACTTTGGGCACGGGGGGCTCTTGCACTGGTGAGCCCGCCTCGACTTGCTCTCCGTGAGGGTGTGCAGCAGCGTCGGAATTGTTGTTTTCAGGGGTCGCAACTGGAGGCGGAGCTTCCTCATGCTCGTGTTCTTTCAGGGCTTCCTCGACGGTGATGCCTTGGAATTTGGCTTCCTTCTCAGCTTCGACGCGTTCGATAGATGCGTGCGCTGCGAAATGCTCCAGGTCCTCGGGATGGTTATATGATTCGTCTGTTTGAGTCTCCGGTGTAGAATGGAATTGTTCTTTAAATGCATGTCAGTGTTTGAGAAAGTCGAGAAACTTCGGTTGAGTAACCTTCGTGGTGAAGGAAGAATTCTATTGGCAGAAATTTAGCAGCGAGTCAAGCAAGTGAGAGAGAGGGAACCATAGGCATCACGCACCGCTCTCCACATCGTAGTGATGGCCTTCAGCGCCGAGATTGTCAAAGCTTGGAAGACCGTCCAACCCAACCTTTTCCAACTCCTCGGGTGAGATACGGCCGTCGTTGTTGAGGTCCAACGTTCGGAGTACGGTGTCAACAATGAAGTCAGCTTTCTCTTGATGGGCTACCTCATCCTGTAACTCGATTGAGATAAACAATGAGGTGCAAGGATAACGAGAACTTACTTTCGATTTCTTTGTCGAGTATACGTGGTGGACTCCGTAAACGGCTTCAATCTCATCTCGTTCCCAAAAACCATTGCTGTTCAAACGTGAGGTGATGAACTTTTGTGTCAAGCTCAAACTGACCGGTTCAAGTCATGCAAAAGGAAGAAGCTCCGTGTATCGAACGAATCGCTGAAAAAAAGAAAATTGAGTTGAAGTAGAGGGAAAGTGGACAATGTAGCACTACATGTGATGTTCTGAGGACATCTATTAGGATATATGAACATGATCAGTGGTCCAGCCTGCTTGCATTGCAATTGAAGCTAGTACATACGTGTCGTTGAGCATATTGCTTGATTGTCTCGCCATCCTTGGGCCCTAGGTGCTCTGCATGGTTCCCATGCGCGAGGGCGGTGTGAGCAACGGCAAGTAATGAGAGGCTTGCAATCGCCTTCATGGTCGTGTGTGTTTGTCGTTGCACTCCTCGTTCACGGCACGACTGCTTAACGCTTAGTCAGCAATCACAACGATATCCCAGGTACAAAAAAACATATATTTTTGATTCCGTCTTGGCTGGAAAACGTTTGCTTATAAATGTGTCTTCCTCAACGAGTCTTCGTTTCCCTTTCACATCGGTAAATTATGAAGACAGTGTAGATGACTCTTTTCTGCTTATTCCCGCTCCACATGCAAACTAACTTCTCGTTGCATCGGGCCCCGATGATAACACAGCCCCCTTACGGTGCGTCTCTCCGGTCCCACCTGTGATTCTGAAGCGAGCATACCGAGGGTGGCCGTTTCACGCAAGATTACGCCATTGCCTTTTTGAACAGCGCCACTGCCAGTGCCTTGATTGACACAAGGTCACCAGAGATTGTTTTCCCTCGTTGACCGCAATGCTGTTTATAGAGGAGCTGGAGAAGAGCATCGTCTCCGATGACCTGATAAGATAACCACGATGCACAACTAATTATTATCCAATGATTTGAATGTATAACGTAATACTTGTTCGATTATTTACATATGCCCCAATACCCCCAATATTCCTGAAATAAAAGAGTGACAGTGAGTACAGTCCAAAAACGAGTGTCCGAAATAGCGAGTGTGTGTTAATATGGGAGAGGCAATCATCGATCTGTTACAGTCCAGTCCAGACGGCTCCGATGGCGCATGCGATGAGTGCGAAGCTAAGGCCCAAAGTTTGGCTTCCTTGTTCCGGGCCAAAAATACTCCATACTCGGACAGCGCCATTGGGAACTGAAGCATAGGTTGTGACAAGGCCCTGCGTTGGGTTGTCGGCACCGTTGACGGAGGTGAATGTCTTGGTGGGTGCTTGGGTGACGATTTGGGTATGTACAGTCTTGGCTCCGACGTACATCTGTCCCAGGTTGTTGAGACTACCGTCCTCGCCCAGAAGGTCTACGAGAGTTATTAGGCGCAGGTTTGAGTGTTTGCAAAAATAGACTCACTGTATATTCCGGTCTCCCTTGGCCGCTGTAGAACATGACAACCAATAAATCTCTTTTACTTGCATTGTATTGGGAGAACTCACGAAGTATCCGAACCACGCGTACCGTTCAAGCCAGGGCAGAGAGTCCATATATATAGTAGTCGCATTCATAAAACTAGCGACCTCTGGATAATATTAGAACACATTATTTGTATAGAGAAAGCCCTGAGCTCACCGGTGGCGTTGGTCGACGTCGACGCATATTCGGTTACCCATATTGGGATCTTGGGGTAAGCATTGTGCACCGCCCAAAGTTGATTATAAAATCCTTCGACGCCATCACCGTACCTGTGAAACGCTCAGCATATTGCCGCCGGGAGAATATAAATATACAGACCAATGTAACGGAATAAAGTCGACAGAGCAATTTGTGCACGCCTGCATGAAACTTGCTAGCCAAGGTTGGCCAGTAGGCGAGCCGGTTATGGCTGGTCCACCAAGACGAACGCCTCCCGCTTTCAGTGGCTCAAGGTATTGCTTCCATAGCTTAGCCGCATCCTCCGGTTGTATGTTAGACTCTTGATCGAAGTCAGGTTCATTGAATGCCTTCTCGGATGTTAGCTTCCCCCACAAATGACTAAAGGAATTAAGACGAACCAAAATGGTCTTAGCACCTTGCACCTTCACCGTATTGGCGAATCCCTCGATACCGACAGAACCCCATTGCATTGGGATGTATTCAATGCCATCTATCGCCATGTACGCCGGAGGGGTGCTGCCCCAATCGTATTGCCAGCTAATCTGGCTTTTAGTCTGGTTGGCGTTGGCGATGTCGCCTGGTGTGTCCGGCGCCGAGAACGCCATGCCACGCTTCGAAGTCACATTGAGAGAAGAGACAGCGAGGACAGATGCCAGTAAAGCGACGAGGCGGAAGGCTGACATTACGGGACGAAGGGGAACCAAGAGGTACTGTTCTCGAAGGTTGAGGGTTATTTAAGCCGGATATTACAATGATATGGAACGGAAGAAGGACGGCTGGCAGGTCTATCGGTCTATCAGGGCGAACTGTCGATGCGAGTGTCAGAGCTTCGAAGACCAAGACATCCGTGAGGGTGCCTTTTACGTTCCAAGGATGTCGGTTGTGGGATTGAGCTTGCTTCCATCGCCTCAAGGCAAAATGAAATGTGTTGATTCGGCGAGCTCTTCGAAGGGTCACGCGGTAACGAGGCCAGTAGAGAGTCCAGCAAAGAGCAGTTTGCATAAAGAATATAAAGCCGTGACAGAAAGATCAAGGTCAATATGTCTGCCGTTCATCAAGTAATCCGTTCATCACGTCAAGAAGCGACGGAAGTGCCAGCATACACGGAAAAGGTGAGCGATTGGCCAGCCGAGGCTTCAGTCCGTGCGTTCCTATTTGTTGCACGCATGTGGTGAGGTGTTAAGCCGTGGAACCGCCACACCTTTTTATGAATGATAGGTGGGAGTGATCGATAACAAAACCAGAATAAACCACATGTAACACGCTCATCCACCTAAAGGTTGACTTGTGGGTGTGCACAGAGATTGTTGTCCTTGTAGGAAGCTGTGAAGCTATTCTAACCACGAGTAGGTGACAAAATTGAATTGTTCAGTGCTATACCAGTAGTACAAGGGATACGTACATCACGGACCGCGGTGGGTGCGGGGGTCGGCTGCATGTGCCGGCTGGTCCACGGAGTAGGGGGATGTATGAGGATAGGTCAATCTCTTTATAGCACGCACAGTTATTTGGTTGACCGTCCTCAGACGATGGATGAAGTTTGTTGCCAAAGATGAGTACCAAAACCTGTAATTTGAATAAATTGAGTTACTTTGGTTAGCAGTTGTTATGTGCTGATTACGTGTTAGCAAATCTCGAAAGGGACCAGAAAACGCCATGACGCTCTTGGCGACATCGATGAGTCGGATTGGCGACGACCTCTTTCATCATGATAACCCCTTTTTTGGCATAAAAGGGTCGTTTTCCCATCTCATACATCGCTTGAGCGATCATAATTTATAAAAGATGCCGTACACCTATTCAGCTTCTTCATGATACCATATGGTGAGGAATATGTTGGTTACAAAGACGAAAAATATTATTGTTGGGAGGTTTTTTGGGGGCTATTCGACGGTCCCGTATCGGGGAACGGGCCTCGTAAGCGATGCGGCACAATCGTTATGAATCATATTGCATCCAGGAGGTGTGGTCAAATCAGCGAAAGTACCGAGGAATTCGGGAAAATCTAATGCCCAAACATCGGTGACCAATCTTGTCCTACAGACCAAGGTTTCGGCCTCCGCCAACTTATCGAGATTATTCACCGGAGACTCCACCTCATGGAGAATTCAGGGTAACACGAAAACTATTAAAGCGCCTCATGGAAGTGCTTGTTTCCAACGTTTACTTCCTTCGCCCTGGTCCTTACAGGTGAATGGCTGAAACTCCTGCAGACAATATCACCCTCAATGGGGGGACCGCCACTCCCGCCCACAACATCGATGTTATCGACGCAGAGGAACAATTCAACGCGCTCTCTCGTCAACTGAGCATTCGTTCGCAGGAGGTTCATAGAAAGCGGTCCTCGCTCAGCGAAAAGACAGTTGGTTCCCCTACAGACGACCTCGAAAAAGCCGAGCCCAAAGGTGACGCGTCGGACCGTTTCGATCTACGCGAATACCTGTCATCGTCAAACGACGCGAATCAGTCCGCGGGCATTCAGCACAAAGTGCGTACTCCCCCGCCGTGAACCACGTTTTGTGTCTTACGCCCTTCCTCACAGCATGTTGGATTAACATGGGAAGACCTTCAAGTCGATGTCATGGGTGGTTTGGATCACAAGGTGCGTCCTATTTGCGTCAACGCCCCTGATTGGCCTCCTAATGAACTTTTCCCCTTTCGAAGTTTTATGTGGGTACTCTTAGCGGTGAGTGTTCAGCGCGTCGTATGTCAGCTGTGTTCTAAATTACTTTTCAGGTGCTACTCTTGCTTTCTTCCTGGGACCCTTCTTTTGGCTATGGAGTTTCATCGCACCGCTCTTCCCTTCCAAGGCCAAGATGCCTACACGGACCATCCTTCACAAGTCGGTGCTTCTTTCATTGAACGCCGAGTAGACCCACCCTTAACATTTTGATAGATCATCCGGTGTGTTGAAACCCGGCGAGATGTGTCTTGTTCTTGGTTGCCCCGGCTCTGGCTGCTCTACATTCCTCAAAACGATCGCCAACCAACGCGAAGAATTTGCAAGTGTCACTGGCAATGTTCTTTACGCTGGAATCAGCGCCGAGGAGATGGCAAAATATTACAAAGGCGAGGTGGTATACAATCAAGAAGGCGAGTAATAATCTTTCATGTGTACGAAACTGGAAGCCTTACCTGACCTCCGTCCCGGAATAGATGATATCCACATCGCCACCTTGACGGTTACTCAAACCCTAGCTTTCGCCCTTTCAACGTAAGTACTTCACTTACGTGAATGTGAGGCAATGCCTGATAGAGATCTACAAGCAAAACGCCTGGACCTAATGGTCGTCTACCTGGTGTCTCGCGAAAAGAGTTTGATTCAGAGGTTTTGGATACTTTACTCCGGATGCTCAACATTTCCCACACCCGGCAAACCCTTGTCGGCGACGAGTTTGTTCGGGGCGTTTCTGGTGGCGAAAGGAAGCGTGTCAGTATTGCAGAGATGATGGCTACTCGTGCGCGTGTACAGTGCTGGGACAACTCTACTCGAGGTCTCGATGCTTCCACTGCTTTGGATTTCGCGAAGTCGCTCCGAGTGATGACTGATGTTCTTGGTCAAACAACTTTCGTCACCCTGTATGTCAATCTATTTCCTGCCGTCGCGTATATCCTTTTAACTCCCCCACAGTTACCAAGCCGGAGAGGGCATCTATGATCTATTCGATAAAGTCCTTGTTCTTGATGAGGGCCGTCAGGTGTTCTATGGCCCCCCGAACGAGGCGCGCGCCTACTTCGAAAACCTCGGTTACAATCCTCTTCCCCGTCAAAGCACCGCTGACTACCTCACCGGATGTACCGATCCGAATGAGCGGCAGTTTGCACCCGGTCGTTCCAAGCACGAAGTCCCTACGTCCCCTGCCGCCCTCGAGAGCGCGTTCCGCTCGTCGCCGTATGCCCATTCAAATGAAGGCAGTCTCAAGCAGTACAAGCAGCTCATGGAAACAGAGAAGACCGACCAGGAGGCGTTCCGCGCCGCCGTCGCCGCAGACAAGAAGAAGGGCGTGTCGAAGACGAGCCCCTACACTCTCGGATTCACCGGGCAGGTCCGCGCCCTCACCGTGCGTCAGTTCCAGACCAGGATCCAGGATCGTTTCCAGCTGTATACGAGTTACTCGCTGTCTATTGTGAGTGCCCAACAATTTTGACCTCTCAGATTCTGACCTGCGTGTCTTCAGATCCTCGCTCTCGTTATTGGTTCCGGCTTCTATAAACAGCCGCTGACCTCTGCTGGCGCATTCACGCGTGGAAGGTAAATCGCATCCCTCTATGGCTAATGTTGCACCGCTCAAAAATCTTCAGTGTCATTTTCTCCGCCTTGCTCACAACTTGTCTCGATGCCTTCGGTGAGATGCCCATGCAGATGCTTGGCCGTCCCATTCTGCGCAAACAGGTAAGGCTCATCAGCCGTATATATTTCTTTGTACTGACCATGTTTCCAGACCAGCTACAGCATGTACCGTCCTTCGGCGATCGCGTTGGCAAACACCTTCTCCGATCTTCCCTTTTCCGCATCGAGAGTCTTCCTCTTCAACCTGATCGTCTACTTCCTTTCGGGACTGCACAGCTCCGCTGGAGGCTTCTTCACGTTCCATTTGTTCAACTTCGTCGCGTATCTCTCTATGCAAGGATTCTTCCGCACGTTCGGTCTCATTTGCTCGAACTTCGACTCCGCGTTCCGTCTGGCTGTGTTCTTCATCCCTAACTTGTACGTTGCACTGTATTCCGTCATCTCTCAAACTCACTCTTTGTCACAGTATTCAGTACGCCGGTTACATCATTCCCGTCGACAGCATGAAGCGCTGGCTCTTTTGGATCGTAAGTCAAAAGACCAGCCTTTTTTCATACACATTGATCATTTCCTACAGTACTACATCAACCCCGTCTCCTATGCTTGGCAAGGTTGTATGGAGAATGAGTTCATGCGCATCTCGGTGAGTTGTCATATATTGCGCTATGAAACCGGCTTACCTCCTGTCGTAGCTCACTTGTGACGGCAACTCGGTCGTCCCAAGGAATGGACCTGGGCTCACGAAGTATCCGTGAGTGTGAACGTTTACTTAACGCAGCCCCTGGCTTAACTTCGCGTAGCGATGTTTTGGGACCCAATCAAGCTTGCACTCTCTTTGGTGCTACCAGTGGCAGCAACATCATCTCTGGAAAGGCTTATCTTTTGGCCGGCTATAACATCGACACCGCTGACCTTTGGCGTCGCAACTTCCTCGTCCTGGTTGGATTCTTCTTGGCATTCCAAATCACTCAGATTGTGGCTCTCGAGTTTTTCCCCGTAAGTGATTTAAGCTCTGAGTTTCTTCTTATGTTGACCTCCTATGTAGCAATACGGCTACAACCTTTCGATCAACATTTTCGCGAAGGAGACCGAAGAAGTCAAGAAACGTAACGCCGTTCTCAGGGAGAAGAAGCTCAAGCGTACAGAAGACCTCGAAAAGGGTGGAAATCAGAACAAGGAGGTCGTCAAGCATGAGAAGTGAGTATAAGCATATTACTACACCCGAGTGTATCTGACGGGGATGCGTTAGAGTTGCCATTCAATCTCATCAGAGGACTTTCACATGGGAGAACCTTAACTACCATGTCCCCGGCCCCAATGGTCAGATTCGACTCCTGCACGATGTCTTCGGTTTCGTCAAGCCTGGAACTTTGACCGCCCTCATGGGTGCTAGTGGCGCCGGAAAGACAACCTGCCTTGATGTCTTAGCCCAACGCAAGAACATCGGTGTTGTCTCAGGTGATGTTCTTGTTGATGGTCGTCCTTTGGATTCGGACTTCGCTAGAGGCACAGCTTATGGTGCGCCACTATTAGCCTGCCTTCGGCCGTCACTAATCCTTTGCCATAGCTGAACAGATGGACGTGCATGAAGGGACAGCCACTGTCCGTGAAGCCATGCGTTTCTCGGCTTACCTCCGTCAACCAGCGTCAGTCTCCAAAGAAGAGAAGGATGACTACGTCGAGGAAATGATTGAACTCCTCGAACTTCAAGATCTTTCTGAGGCTCTGGTGTTCAGTCTCAATGTGGAGGCCCGCAAGCGCCTTACCATTGGTGTTGAACTTGCCAGCAAGCCCGAACTTCTCCTCTTCTTGGACGAACCTACCTCCGGTCTAGATGCTCAAAGGTGAGGCAACCAGCTTTCTAATTTGGGCACTTCTGATGTCCCCCCTCAGTGCTTGGAACCTTGTTCGCTTCCTTCGTAAACTCGCCGACCAAGGACAGGCTATCCTGTGCACCATCCATCAACCTTCCTCCCTTCTCTTCGAGAGCTTCGATCGCTTGCTGCTCCTTGAGCGCGGGGGCGAGACCGTGTACTTCGGAGACATTGGCCAAGATTCACGTGTCATTCGCAATTACTTCGCTCGCCATGGCGCTCTCTGCCCTACTAACGTCAACCCCGCTGAATATATGCTCGAAGCTATTGGTGCTGGTGTCAGCCCCAGAGTTGGCGACCGCGATTGGAAGGATGTCTGGCTGGATTCAGAGGAGTGCAGACAAGCGAAGGCGGAGATCTTGGCGATCAAGGAGCAAGGACTTGCGAAGCCGGTCACCAAAGGAGTATCCTCCAACACTTGTATGTCTTTTTCAGCTCTTTAACTGTCACGATCTTAAATCTGTCTACAGACGCTACTTCCTTCGTGTATCAGCTCAAGACCGTCTCTCAGAGGAACATGGTTGCGCTTTGGAGATCTCCGGATTACATCTTCACTCGCATCTTCGTGTCGGCGTTCATCTCCCTCTTCATCTCCCTCTGTTTCTTGCAAGTGGGGAACAGTTTGAGAGACCTTCAGTTCCGAGTCTTCGCCATGTAAGTTAACCTTGCCTGCATAGGTCCTATGTACTTACGAGCTTATGCAGCTTCTGGGTTGTTGTTTTACCCGCCATCGTCATGTCTCAAATCGAGCCGTTGTTCATCTTCAATCGTCGCGTGTTCATTCGAGGTCAGAGAAAGAGATCCTCATGCCAAATGAAACCCCGCTAACATCGCATATCCTTTACTCAGAGTCCTCAAGTCGAATCTACTCCCCGTATGTGTTCGCTGCAAGCCAGTTGATTGGAGAGATACCCTATAGTATAGTCTGCGGCATCTTGTACTGGGTTTTGATGGTGCGTTACGATTCACAGTTCAGTTCGGCTTTTGCTCAATTCGTTTCCAGGTTTACCCTATCGGCTTTGGTCAGGGTTCCGCTGGCACGAACGGAACCGGCTTCCAGCTGTTGATCATCATTTTCATGCTGCTGTTTGGAGTATCCTTGGGACAACTGGTCGCGGCGGTCTCTCCTAGCGTTCAGGTAATTCTTGCAATTCAGTGTTCAGGAGGCTTCGACAAGCTGATGGATTATTACTAAAGGTCGCTGTGCTATTCAATCCTTTCCTAGGATTGTTCCTTTCACAGTTCTGCGGTGTTACTATCCCTTATCCCACTCTAATCAAGTTCTACCGCTCGTGGGTTTATCAACTCGATCCATATACTCGCACTTTGGCGGCTATGGTCTCTACTGAGTTATAGTTCGTACTGGCCTTTCTTTCTGTGGCGCTATCTTACCTTCGTTTCAGTGGGCTGGCCATCAAGTGCAAAAGTGATGAGTTCAATATCTTCGACCCACCTTCTGGTCAAACTTGTGCGAACTGGGGTCAAACATTCGTGGATACATTCGGTGGTTACATCGAAAATCTTAATGACACAATTCAGTGTCGCTACTGCCAGTATGCATACGGTGAACAATTCTACGAGCCCTTGAACATCAAGTTCTCCCTTAGATGGAGAGATGCGTTCATCCTTTTCTCCTTCGTCAGTACGTTAGCTTTCTTCCTGTTTCATGTGCAGCTTATTGATGCCTCGCGTGTTCAGTTTTCAACCTTATTTGCACGATTAGTAAGCAAAATCCCTCATTCACCAGTGAATATTGGAACTGATTATATACTTTCTAGTTGCGTCTCGTCTTCTTAGATACGCGAAGCGGTAGTAAAAGACTGCATGACCGAGCCATGTATACATCACGATATCCGTTAGAAGTTCTTATTAATCGGCCCTTATTAATCACGCACCGTCTCTCTGCATATACCTACCACACACATGTATCAAATGCACCATTTGCCTTTGGCCCGGACAATGCAAAGAGCGACATTATGTTGTATAACGTTCATGCATACGCCACGCTGTGTTACGATGTGTATGTGCGATGGTACTTTACAGGTATCATACTTGATTGTGATACAGTGTTTGTTTCCATTCGGTGTCCTACGTTGAGCGCTGATGATAGCACGTCTGAAGATTTAGACCCTGTGACGGTTCTGAATATTTAATCAGTCGAGGTCAATATTACAACAGAATACACAGCATACCATATGGCCTTCAGGTCCCCCGCTTTCTTCAAGACTCACCCTACCCGCCTCAATCTCACTTATAAAATAATTTTCAAACGATAAGACCTTCTCTATCCATGTGTCTCGAGCCATTTTAGT
Organism: Tephrocybe rancida; assembly: GCA_018858115.1. Classification (NCBI taxonomy): domain Eukaryota; kingdom Fungi; phylum Basidiomycota; class Agaricomycetes; order Agaricales; family Lyophyllaceae; genus Tephrocybe; species Tephrocybe rancida. The sequence continues at coordinate 158,723 of JABCKT010006438.1, read as the reverse complement.
AGCCGAGTATTCCCAAATCTTCTTCATTTCTGGAATAGACTCCCGAATCTTCTTGGCGATGGGTAGAGTCACTTTAAGGGGACTTTCAGCAAGCCAGTGCGCCTCGAGGCAGACTCTGAGGAACGACGCGTGTTTTCCGTCGTCTTGGGGAAATAGGATAGCGCCTTTGTAGTAGTGTGCTGCTGACTCCTTGTAGAGTTCTGTGCCCTCGTCGTAGTCAGTCGTTGCCTGTGCCTTCTGCCAGTAATACCAAGCAAGGTTCCTAATCGAAGGTCAATGCCAGTGACGACGAGCCATGCATGCACCAACACATTCGCATCTGCTTTGGGGTAGACCCAGAACGAACTTGCAAACCCGGGGTCGACTGCTCCCTGGGCAGGGCCCATATCCTCGTCAATCATCTCGCGCGCTACTTTAGCAATCGTCTCCAGGTCACCGTTCCTTTTATTGTATGACTAGATACACTGCGTCAGAAGGCTAGAAAGGTGAGGCGGTGGAGGAACACACCTCCACAAGGAAATCGAGGTAAAGTCGTTTCACACCTCGAATAAATGTGTCCTCAAAAATAACTCCGCGGTCTTCTGCGGGAACATTTCTCCAGACACGAGCCCCCCATTCAAGGACTTGGAGAGCGTCAAATACAAACTCGGCGGATGCTCCTTGTGTTTTGAATGTCGAAGTAAAGAACCCACGCATGATCCATCCCCTTCATGAGACCAAGACATCAACCAAGGTGCAGAGGTAAGGAAGGTTCAACTCCCACGCACCGAACAGTCATTGATAAGGCTGGGCGGACAGCACCCCAGCCTTCAGCCTTTTAGGCGCCTCTTCTTGAACCAACTTTGGGCCTCCCTTGGCCCACGCATTAGCCTGTTCTGCCTCCAACGTCACTGCGCCACATGTGATCGGTCCCATCGTCTAATAGTAGTTCTGCAATAACCCTCTCACTTTGTTTATTATACTTGTCAAGGAACTCGCTGTCAGTTATGTGGAAGACACGCCTGTCGCGGAGAATTGCGTTCGTCAACACGCCGATCATCTAGGCGAGTGAATGAGGGCCATCCATAAAGGCTCAGGGGCAATTTCTTACACCAGTTCTTCCGATCATCGCTTCCCGACCATTGATCAACTTGGTGTGTTGCTCGTTAATACCGTCAATAGCTTGTTGAAATTCCTGTGTCAAGCATCATTCAGATTCATGTCGTACAAAATGAGTAAAAGCACTTTACTCTGTACGCGGATAAAATGACAAATGCCTTTGGAACTAATCAGTGTCACCCAGAAACAGAGCCTAACACACTAACACATACACTGGATGTATATTGTTGTTGGGCCACAAGTGCTGGCTCCATCGCCATCGCCCTCTTCCACGGGACGTTAGAATCATTTGGCAAGCTGACATGGTCAGGTATGAACTTGCGGTCCATGTTCGTTTGCGCTTTCTTCATACCGTCCTCAAACTGGGCTTTGAGAACCTGGTCGGTCTTCGACAATTTATCATTGGTCGGAAGACAGCTTAATGCCTTTTGGAAAGCGCTAACGCTCTTGTCCCACGTACCCAGAGACCAAAGATTGTAAACGGATAAAGTTGCCTAGCATACGGGCTCGAGGAGCACGAAGACTAACGAAGTAAGCCGTCCTTTGTCTTCCCCAAGCTTTCGTGTACTTGGGATCAAGTTTAGTTGCCTGCAGATAGAAGATCTGAGGGTCGCTGAAGTGTACGTGTCAGGAAGACCAGAACCTTTTCCGCGTCGGTGCAAGCGTCTAAATATCTTCCAACGATGGTGATCAGTGAGACATAAGTAAACTTCAACGGAGGATGGGATTACCTCTTCATGGCTAGAGCGCTCGCAGCGCGGTTCGCCCATAGTACAGCATTCTTTGGGTCCTGCTTTATGGCTTCGGAGTACTTCGCGTACGCTGCTTTGTACTTTTGAGCTTGATGTAACGCGTTCCCTTCGGCTTTTAGCAGATCGGCGTTTGCATTCGAGGAGCCCGATTCCATGGCGTTCATTATCGAAGTGCAGGTTGCAAAGAGCAGTGGTTCTATGTAATGCGACTATAAAACTTCAAAACGTTAAAAATTGTTCTTTATGCGTTAGTACGCCATCAATTAGACGGCGATCAAATCTGAGATCCGGTAGATAAACTGTCGCTTCGACTGACTCGGACTCCCTTGCTTCGACCCCTCTCGAGCCTGACTGCAGCTTGGGCACAGCTGGGCTTAAGCGCTAGTACAGTTAAGCAAGATCTCTCACAAGATTTTCGTCAACAAACTCCTGATCAATCCAGACTCAATTGAAGCCGCTGTTGAGCGCTTCAGAGACGACGTGCAAAATGGCTGACATTTCGATGACGGGGCGAAGCTGGACATGCGCCATCCGAGTCGGAATGGGTGCACATACAGTGGTAGGCTTGTGGAAACAGTATACGTTCGTTTCACTAGATATGTCCTGTCAAGAGTGGTTAGCTATATGTACGTAGTAAAGATCTGCCAATATCCATGTAAGGCCTAGGTCCTAGGACGAGTCTGTAACCAGTCAATCAGTTGAAGTCAAGATTAAAGCACGTAGTGCACAACATACCATGCCTTCAGGTCCTCCGCTTGCTTCAAGACTCATCCTACCCGCCTCGACCTCCGCTTTGAAATGATTCTCGAAGGATATAACCTGATCCATCCATACATCTCGAGCTTTCGAATCAGCCGAGTATTCCCAAATCTTCTTCACCTCTTGAATAGACTCCCGAATCTTGCTGGCGATAGGAAGAGTCACTTTGAGGGGGCTACCGGCGTACCAGTGCGCATCAAGGCAAACTTTGAGGAACGACACATGTTTCTCATCGTCTTTAGGAGAAAGGATCGCGCCTTTGTAGTAATGCGCCGCTGACTCCTTGCAGAGTTCTGTGCCCTCGTCATAATCAGACGTTGCCCGTGCCTTTTGCAGGTAATACCATGCGAGATTGCTATTCGAAAGAAGTCAACACGAGTGACAACTAACCATGCGTGTACTTACACGTGCGCATCTGCTTTAGGATAGATCCAAAATGAACTTACAAACCCAGGATCTACTTCTCCCTGTGGAGGGGCCTGATCCTCGTCAATCATTTCGCGCGCTACTTTAGCAATAGCCTCTAGATCTCCCTTGTTTTCTGTGTATGTCTAGACATGCTGCATCAAGACGCTGACGCTGGGAAGTGAAGATATAGATGTACATACCTCCACGAGGATATTAAGGTAGAGTCGTTTCACACCTCGTATGAACGTAGTCTCGAAGATAACGCCGCGTTCTTCCTTAGGAACATTTTTCCAGACACGGGCTCCCCATTGAAGAATTTGGAGAGCGTCAGAGACAAATTCGGCAGCCGCTCCTTGTATTTGGAATGACGCGGTAAGGAATCCACGCATGATCCATCCCCTTCACGGTGCAATAATGAATGGAGGCGGAAAAGTAAGGAATGTCTGCCTCCAACGTACCTAACAGTGGTCGTGATGGCGGGGCGGACTGCGCCCCAACCTGAAGTCTTCAACCTTTTCGGTGCTTCTTCTTGAACCATCCTGGGGCCTCCCTCAGCCCATGCGTTGGTCTGTTGCAACTCCAACAACACTGCGCCACACGTTGACCGTCACATCGAAATAGTTTTCAATTGAAACTCTTACTTTGCTTGTTATACTTGTCAAGGAAGTCTTTATCAGTTATATGAAAGACACGTTTGTCGCGAAGAATTGCGTTGGTAAAAGCGGCAATCGGCTGAGTGAGTGCATGAGGGCCACTGAAAACGGCTCATCGAAAGTGATTTCATACCCCAGTTCTTCCAACCATCGCTTTCTGTCCTCGTATTACCTTGGTGTGCAGCTCGTTCATGCCATCGATACCTTCTTGAAATTCCTGTTTCAAACGTAAATCAGATGTCCGGCGCGTACAATACAAGACATTACCCTGTACGCAGATAAGACAACGAAGCCCTTCAAGAATCAATCAGATTATCGATACTGAAGCTAGACATCTGCGGCATACGCTGGATTTCATTTGGCGTTGGGCTATAAGTGTCGGCTCCAACGCCATCGCCCTTTTCCACGGGACGTTGGAATCATTTGGAATGCGGACATGGTCAGGTGTGAACTCGCGGCCAATGTTCGCTTGTGCTTTCTTTAGGCCATCCTCAAATTGGGCTTTAAGAACTTGGTCGGCCTTCGATAACTCCCCGGTCGCAGGAAGACAGTCCAGCGCCTTTTGAAAAGCGCTAACGCTCTTGGGCCACGAGCCCAGCGACTAGGAATGCGTTGATGAGTTGTCTAAACAGTGGGTTTAGGAGCACGAAGACTAACGAGGTATGCCGTCCCCTGTCGTCCCCAAGCTTTCGTATACTTTGGATCAAGTTGAGTGGCCTACAAATAGAAGATTTGAGGGTCGCTGGAGTGGACACGTCAGGAAGCCCAGACCTTTTCCGCGTCGGTGCAAGCGTCCAAATATCTTCAGACGATGCTGATCAGTGAGATATAAGTAAGCTTCAATGGAAGATGGGACTACTTCTTCATAGACAGAGCGCTCGCAGCACGGTTCGCCCATAATACAGCATTCTTTGGGTCCTGCTTTATGGCTTCGGAGTATTTCGCATACGCTTCTTTGTACTTTCGAGCTTGATGCAGTGCGTTCCCTTCAGCTTTCAACAGTTCCGCGTTCGCATTCGAGGAGCCCGGTGCCATAGTGGTCAGTATTGAAGTACTTACAAGAGCAGGTGAAAGTTCTGGTTTAGGCCGCAGGCGACTTCCTAATCACTTCATTTAATACGTCTCATCATGCATACGGTTGGACGCCGATCAAAATCAAATCAAATCGCGATGTGATATAGTTGCAGGCAGGTTGCAGGCAGGTTGCAGGCAGGTTGTAAGCTCGTCAATGATGCTCAATGACTTATCATTAAATCGGCCTTTAATCGAAGCAAGATTGAGGCCGACGTTTAACGTAACGCGAAAACTTGAGGGCGTGCCCATCGCGAATGAGTTTTGCTAGTGCGCTTGGGCACGCGCTAACGCGCTATCCTAGTGCGTATCTAGTTGTCGCGTGCGTCTTAATGTGGGTTTTGAAGTGATGTTGTCATCGTGAACGCTTCAAACAATGTCATTATTGCTTGGGTGCATGGTGGAACTATTGCAAGTATGAGGGCAACCACATCTTCAAAAATTAGAGAACCTACAATATCACGTAGCTGAGACTGAGCGTCATTGAGTTGTTTCTCAAGGTACTTAGTCTACATGATGGATAAGCTCAATAACGAGTGCTATCATGGTCAGGCGCACCTTCTTATTTAGGCTTGAAATATCGTCCGATAGTTCCTTCTCCTGTGATTTGAGCTCATCCTCCATAGTTTTTCGGGGCACGATCATGAACCTGCAAATTTGAGATTGGCGTTAAGCCGCGGGATAGTATTGCAACGCACATCTTCCCCACACCCTTATACAAGTTGACATCCTCCTCTATCTGGCTAATCTCATCAATGGTGAGCTGTAAGATACGACGCTCGCGGTCTTTGGCAGCCGTTTGCTGCTGGGAGATTTGAAGAGCTCGCTGTGATTGTAATGCAGTTTGTTGAATCTGGACCAAGATCTGACGACAGCGTGGTCAAGACGCGCGTGATTGAGAGAAGCCAAAATGAAGATACCTTTCTCAGGGTGTCGTCCGAGAGAGACATAGTGGCGGAACCAAGAGAACTGGAGAGTTTAAGTACTACAAGCTGGAAATGGGAATTGGCAAGTCGTAACGTGACCGGAGTTGCAAAATATTCGCGTCGAGTCGTCGACCTCAACCTGAGCCTCCATCCACTTCGACGCTTGTGACGACTTCTCCCTGGTCAACTACACAACGTCGTGTATTTTACTGTTCAACGTCCACTATTTTCTGCTAATTTGCCCAACTCCACGTCATGGCTTCATTCGACGACTACGATGAGTTTGGAAACTATATTGGCGCAGACCTCGACTCAGACGATGAGGACGAGATACCGCAAAACCAGTTCGGACATCAACCAGAATCTGTTCCTTTGGAAGGGTTTGACGAAGAGCCTGCACAGGAGGTGGACGAGGATGTGCTAATGGAAGTTGACGGTTCGTGTTGCTCCGTTTGTTGATACACTGATATTTTATGTTGAACGATCGTCTGAACAGTTCCAACACACAACGCGGTCGTTCTACACGAGGACAAGCAATACTACCCGTCTGCTTCAGATGTATATGGGCCTGACGTTGAAACTATGGTGCAGGAGGAGGATGCCCAGCCACTGTCTGAGCCCATTATTGCTCCCGTTAAAGTGCGAAAATGGACGGTTGAGGAGAAGGACATGCCAGAAACACGCTTTGACAAAGGGTGAGCAGTTCAGACAACCATTAATTGTGTTATGCTGATGAACTATCAGGTTCCTATTGAACATGACTGGATTTCCTGAGATGATTCGCAATGTCGCCGTCGTGGGACACCTACACCACGGAAAAACTGCGCTTATGGACATGCTGGTGTTCGAGACACATAAGCTTACTTGGGACGCTGATAAACCGGTCGGTTGAACTTCAGGAGATGTAGTTCGGCACTAACGAGTACTTTTTCCATTAGACGCGTTATACTGACACCCACGTTCTATCTAGAGAACGCGAAATATCTATCAAATCTTCCCCCATTTCACTTGTTCTCTCCACGACGGCAGGAAAATCACATCTCGTCCACTTTATTGATACTCCTGGTCATGTCAACTTCGTTGATGAGGTTGCTTCAGCCGTTCGTCTCGTCGATGGCATTCTACTTGTGGTTGACGTTGTTGAAGGGGTTAGTAAAGCATACCAGAACTCTGTTACTCAACTTATTGATCACTCGCTTACAGCTGATGGTTGGCACTGAATCTGTTATCCGACATGCTCTACAAGAGGGTGTCAAAATCACCTTAGTCGTGAACAAAATTGATCGCCTCATCCTCGAACTCCGTATCAAGCCTGCCGACGCTTACTACAAAATCAAACACACCATCGAAGAGATCAACACATTTATCAGGTCAGTGGCGCATAACGATAAATTTACCACTACTGATCAACCAAAATGTAGTGCCATTGATCCAGATCCAGAATTGAGGCTGAGCCCTGAGAATGGCAATGTTGCATTCGCGAGCACAGACATGAACTGGTGTTTCACTCTGCCCTCGTTTGCGAGGATGTACGCCGACACATTTGGTAGGCGCGTCTTCCTGCATTCCATGCATGATGATTTACTTCCAATGCAGGCAAACTGGACGTCAATTCCTTTGCTGCCCGCCTCTGGGGTGATATCTACTTCAACTCCGAGACCAGGAAGTTCACGCGAAAGCCCGCCGACCCAGATCACACCCGCTCATTCGTACATTTTGTTCTGGAACCTCTGTATAAGCTATACAGCCATGTACTTAGCGAGGAGACTGAAGAGCTGAAGGAGACGCTGAAGGGACTTGGGATCCAGCTGAAGCCAGTCATGTACAAGATGGACGTGCGGCCACTGTTGAAGGCCATCCTCGATCAGTTCTTTGGACCCTCAACTGGGTTGGTTGACGTGATCGTGGAGAACATCCCCTCGCCAATTGAGGGTGCTGCAGTGAAGGTGCAGTTGACGCCTCTGGATAGCCTCAATATTAACATGCATCCATATTTAGATCGAGGGCACATATACTGGCCCTCAAACCTCAGACTTGGTGGCATCGATGAAAGCTTGCGACCCGGAAGGCCCTGTGATGGTTCAGATTGCGAAGCTCTACCACACTACGGATGCACAGTCATTCCGGGCGTTTGGCCGCATTCTCAGCGGAACATTAAGAAAGGGCGCGCAGATCAAGGTTTTGGGAGAAGGGTACTCACCAGAGGATGAAGAGGATATGATGAAGGTCACTGTTGAGGACATCTGGATTCACCAATCTAGGTACGTTCGTTCTATGTTCTTGTGGAAGTGACATTAATCATTTGACAGGTACTTCATCCCTGCGGACGAAATTCCTGCAGGCAATTTGGTGCTCATTGGTGGTGTGGACGCGTCGCTCTCGAAGTCTGGGACTCTTGCTGCCATTGATATCGACGAAGATCTCCACATCTTCCGGCCAATCAAACATATGACACAATCCGTCCTCAAAATCGCCATCGAGCCCATCGCGCCTTCTGAACTCCCGAAGATGCTGTCCGGCCTGCGGAGCGTCAATAAGTCTTATCCGCTGTTGTCGACCAAGGTCGAGGAAAGTGGGGAACACGTCATTGTTGGTACAGGAGAACTGTATCTTGACTGTGTGATGCATGATCTGCGTAAGCTCTTCTCCGAGATTGAGATCAAGGTTTCGGACCCTGTCACCAAGTTCTGCGAGACTGTGCTGGAGACGAGCGCGTTGAAATGCTACGCGGATACACCGAATAAGAAGTAAGTCCAAGCTGTCACTCGCACTGAAGGAAAGTTCATTAATATAACCCATTAGAAACAAGATCACCATGATTGCGGAACCCTTGGAGCGGGGTGTTGCGGAAGACATTGAGCGGGGTCGCGTACATATGCGCATGCCTGCCAAGGAACGCGGCAAGTTCTTCGAGGAAAAGTATCAATGGGATCTACTCGCGTCCCGATCAATATGGGCGTTCGGACCTGACGAGAATGGTCCCAACATACTCCTAGATGATACCCTTCCGTCACAGGTACGCCAGCGAGTGGTGTTTGTCGTGCAAAGCTGATTTGCGTGGCTCCAGATTGACAAGAAACTTCTGGGAACTGTAAAGGAGCACATCAAGCAAGGCTTCCAATGGGGTGCTCGAGAAGGCCCCTTATGCGACGAGCGTGAGTCCATTGGCTTTGATCGCGTCGAAAAGTGTTGACGTGTCCTTATAGCCATGCGAAATGTGAAATTCCGAGTGCTCGACGCAACGCTTGCGCAAGAGCCGATTTTCCGCGGTGGTGGACAGATTGTTCCCACTGCACGTCGCGTCTGTTACTCATCTTTTTTGATGGTGTGTTCAGACCGCGCTTCACAGACCAAAAATATCTACTCATCCACAATCACAGGCGACTCCCCGACTAATGGAGCCCATCTACTACGTTGAAGTCCAGGCACCGGCAGACTGCATTTCGGCGGTCTACACCGTACTTGCCCGGCGTCGTGGACACGTCACTCAGGACATACCGAAGGCGGGGTCTCCGTTGTACACTGTGAAAGCGCTGATACCCGTGATCGATGCGAACGGCTTCGAGACGGACCTGAGAACTGCGACCCAAGGCCAAGCGTTCTGCCTACAAGTATTTGATCATTGGTCTATCGTGCCAGGTGGGTTTGACTGTTCTCCCACGGCCAATTGGAGGTGACACGACTGCGCAGGTGACCCTACGGACACGAGTATCAAGCTTCGGCCACTGGAACCGGCCTCCGGGCAAGCGCTTGCTCGGGACCTTGTATTAAAGACGCGACGAAGAAAGGGACTCGGGGAGCAGATCGCGGTGTCAAAATATTTGGACGACGAGTTTGTGGTAAGTTTTTCTTTTAGTTCGTATATAGTTTACCCGATACTGAAGCCATTACAGCTTGCTCTGTCTGCATCTGGGCATGCAGACCTTCTCGGATGAGCTTTGTAGAACTAGTTAGTAGTGAACTAGTGACAGTGTAAATGTATTGATCGCGTCCACGTGATGTGTGGGAGTTAGAATAATGCCACGTATGCTTGTTTGAAGTTGAGTGGTATTTAGGGACTACAAACGTCTAAATTTCTACTTCACCCACCATCCCTCGTGTTCCTTTTACTTACCCGGCCCTTCGTACACAATGCGAAGCGTAGCGCTCTCTGTCATTGCTATCGCTGCCACCGGCGCGTTGGCCAACACAGACTCTGATGCTCCCAAACCCACCTTCACTGTTAGTTTTCTTCTCACAGTATACTTAGTCAAGATTATTGACTTATTCTTTTGCAGCCTACAACCGTCAAGGCTCCCTTCATTGAGCAGTTCACTGACGACTGGACCGAACGATGGACACCTTCCGAAGCTACCAAGAAGACTCCCGTTGGCGGTGAAACCTTCAGCTACGTCGGCCAGTGGGAGGTCGAGGACCCTTCCATCACTGTCATTGAAGGCGACAAGGGCCTCGTCGCCAAGAGCAAGGCTGCCCATCACGCTATCTCTGCCCCCTTCTCTGCGCCTATTGCCTTCGCGGACAAGCCCCTCGTTGTCCAATACGAAGTCAAGTACCAGAAGGGTGGCAACTGCGGTGGTGGATATGTCAAGCTCCTTGAAGACGGCTTCCAGACCAGTGGCAAGGAGTTCTCCGACACCACACCTTGGGTGATCATGTTCGGTCCTGACCTTACATGCCCTGGCACCAAGGTATGTGTTCTTCTTGGAATTTATGTCTTTGTTCTAAAATTCTTTTGCCTTTCAGGTGCACTTTATCTTCCGTTACAAGAGCCCCAAGACTGGCGAGACCGAGGAGAAGCACCTTAAACTCCCTCCCAGGCCCTCCATCGAGAAACTCACCAATCTCTATACCCTAATTGTCAAGTACGTGTCGTCAACTTTTCACAGCGTCTATTGCGTCTGAAGTACGTCATTTAGCCCCGATAATACTTACGAAGTTCTCTTCAATGGAGCCAGCGACAAGAAGGGCAATCTTCTTGAGGACTTCGAGCCCCCTGTCAACCCTCCCAAGGAAATTGACGACCCCGAGGACAAGAAGCCCTCCGACTGGGTCGATGAGCAGAAGATCGCTGACCCCGAAGCATCCAAGCCCGCTGACTGGGACGAGGATGCGCCCTACGAAATCCTCGACGAGGAAGCCGTCAAGCCCGCTGAGTGGCTCGAGGATGAACCTAATGTTATCCCTGACCCGGGTAAGTCCTATGTGCGACACACAAACATTTGACGCTGACGTGGCAGTATAGACGCGACCAAGCCTGAGGAGTGGGATGACGAGGAAGATGGTGATTGGATCGCCCCCACTGTCCCTAACCCCAAGTGCGTTGAAGCTCCTGGATGTGGTGAATGGAAGCGGTACGTTCTACTATACTTACGATACAAAACATGTGGCTGAGTTGACCTTTGATAGCCCCCACAAGGCCAACCCCGACTACAAGGGCAAGTGGTACGCACCTCAGATCGACAACCCTGCCTACAAGGGCGAGTGGTCCCCGGCCAAGATCCCCAACCCTGCCTTCTTCGAGGACTTCACGCCCATCAAGACTCTGTCCAAGATCGTAAGTTTCAACAAATCAAACCTCCCCAGGCGCCCTTACTGATGTTGTGCATGCAGGGTGGTGTTGGTATTGAGCTCTGGACCATGACCGAGGACATTCTCTTCGACAATCTTTACATCGGTCATTCCGTCGAAGACGCCAAGGCTCTTGCCAAAGAGACTTTCGAGGTCAAGAAGCCCCTTGAGTCTGCTGTCGAGAAGGCTGCCACCCCCGACGCCGAGGATGAGGAGGAGTCTGCGTCCGCTTTCAATGCCTTCAAGGAAGACCCCATCAACTTCATCCGTGAGAAGGTCCTTGCCTTCATTGAGGCCGCCCAGCTCGACCCCGTCTCCGCCTTCAGGACCCAGCCCGAGACGGGCGCGGCCTTGGCTGCTGCGTTCTTCACCCTCCTCGGTATGATCGGTGCCCTCTTCGGGCTCGTTGGTGGTTCCTCCCCCGCTGTCGTTAAGGTAAAAATTTATGTTGTATACTGCTTGACTGTTGCTAATTTTATCTTGCAGTCGACAAAGAAAACCGAGCCTTCAGAAAAGAAGGCTGCTACTGCTGCTGCCCCTGCTGGTGATGACAAGAAGGAGGACAAGAAGGAAGAGACCCCCGTCAAGAAGCGCAAGTAGAGGAATTGCGCTAGACATGTCGGGTGTCCTTCTGGGAGGGAGGCCCCCGACGGACTGTACGCTGCGGGAGACTTGACCATGGAACGGTACTATGTTCCTTGGTTGTCGCGTTGCTATTTTGTCTCTGATATTCACTACGTACTCGAGAATAAATGTACTAGCTACGGGTTGTGAAAAGCAGAATATCATTATTCGCCATGGACTTGAAATTTGTGCGAGTGAACCGGGCCGATAAAGCCATTGTGATATTTGTCATTCGCTTTTGCATCAAACAGAGTTCTCATCCACCACGCCACCGTCGCGGAACTCTCAAGGCCACCTGTGTGGAGTCGACTTCGTGACGAAACAGCCCTGCAATTTCATAATCGCACTTGCATCTCTCTGCAAGTCGACCGATAAATGGTGCGGACGAATACGAATCAGAATGAACCTGTGAGTCGGCGTGGATATACAAACGCATTGTTCAATGACCAAAGCCCGATTCGGTTGCATGGCAGTCGGACGACAAGAAGGAAACGACCAGCAAGAAGCGGTCTGCGCCTAGGAAGAAAACTGTCGTTACTGGAGTCTGGCCCTGTAAGATAAACGGGTGTAATAAGCAGTTTGCGCGTGAGGCAGATCTGAAGCGGCATCAAAGGACGACCAAATTACATTCGATGCCCAGTTTGTGCGTCAATGTTTCCTTTTCCCTTATCTGGCCCCGTCTGACGGCAACGCCTGTTTAGCGCTTGTCCACAATGCGATGCCAACTTCACAAGAGTGAGTGGTGCCGTGACCACGCCGTGTTCGTTGAATGAATTAGGTGACTTGTAGACAGATGCGCTCAGGAGGCACCAGAAATCACGGTGAGCGCGTTCACTCCGTATTGATCTGACTGAGCGCTAACTTTGTCTATTGAAGGCACAACGGTGTTGTGATTGAACCGTCGGAGAAAGATGACGCCGACGACGATGGCTCCTCGGGCACACAGTCCAAGAGTAGAAGTGCAACTCCTTCGACAAAAGGCAAAGAGAAAGCCCATCAACATCCACCACCCGCACCCTATCCCGCCCCGACCACTACGCGCTCTGGACCGTCGAGCTATTATCGGCAACACACACTCACGACTGGCCGTAAGTAGCCTCTTCTCCCTATGACGCACTTACCCACCCACACTGTAGCATACGTTCCCAGACAGCTTATTATGGATCCCAACTACGCCCAAGTCGGTCTTCCTACTTCTGCAACCAGACTAAACCTCGCTACACATTGGGGCTATCCACACCCATGGCCCGACGGTGCAGCCCCACAGCAAATGAGTTACCAGCACATGTACTATGCCCCCCATTATCGACCAAACGGGACAGACCCGACGCCAGGATCAATACCGTTGCCCTCGGCCCAAGATCCTTCAAACACTGCTGCGCAGCAACCGACCGTGCCCCGGTCATGTCCCCCTCAAGGAACGGCAGATACCAAGCAAGCGGGCACTGAGGCCGCATCTGGGCCTGCTACAGACGAGACACTCTCTATCGATCCGTCGCTAGATCCACACGAGTCAACGGAACTGACGGCAGAACAGATCATGCAAATCACCGAGGCATTGCTTCAAGAGCCAGGCGAGCACTCGAGCGGTGGAAGTCGGGATGGCTCGGCTTCAACGACAGCATTCTCGGAAACACACTCTGGTTCACAAGATGAACACGATGCCAACAATGGGAAATCCCATGTTTTGCATGGATATGGTCTCCCGCTAGTGAGACCTGAGCCGATGGAACACATGCTCACAGAAGACGGGGAGCCCATGCTCAATCCTGGTTCGTTTGCTGATTTCACTTCAAGAATACCTGTTAATCTTCCTTGCGCTGTCCTCCAGCCGAACTTCTGACTCAGGTAGGCATTCACAATATTTGCTTTCTGGTTGCCTGGTGCTCACCTTTTATAGGAATCCCTCGCTTCACCGCCGCCCTCATAGCGTCCTGCGGTGAAACACTGCTAGAATTGTTTGTTGAACATCGCTTTTATTGGGTATTGGGAGAGGGCATCGTCAGAAGGCTCTATGTCATTGGAACAACCGTCTATTTGTAAGGAATCATATAAATTTGTATTTTACCATCCGGATATTCCGCTTTATTCATGCCGCTACTGGTGCCTAAACATTCTTCTTGGATCCCTGCATGAGTCGTGTTACTCAGAAGATCGATTTGGTTTGATAGCTACAATGTACCGTACATACTACAAGCTTGTGGAAAGCTGAGATAAGGTGAAAATGCGAGGTCCGGGGTCGCTGTTGAAAGCAACAATGGTATGTGTATGTTTATATGAGAGTAATCTAATTCAAGGCCTTTTTAAAGGACCTTGACCTTGGGCCACTTGTACGTGGGGCCGACCTGTGAGAAATCGATGAGTCTGTTGGAAGGCCACAAGAAGAGCCGAGTACTAACCTGCTTGACACACATGGCGCCAAGGGTATGGCCAACCTCAACACTCTCTTCGAGGGACTTTCCGGCAACTAGTGCACCAAGGAATCCCCCAGCGAAAGCATCGCCAGCGCCATTGGTATCGATAATCTCACTGTCCGCCAGGGGATTCACTTTGAAGACCTGAGGATCGGAAACATCGGAAGTCACAACGACGGTGGATTGAGCTCCCTGGGTGAAGATTACCCAACGAGGGCGAGAGGGATTTGTTTTGGGGAGGAGTGCGATGGACTTCGCGACGGCGGGGAGGTCCTTGGGGTCCGGGAGGCCGTTGGCGCTTGCCCATGCCTCAGCCTCAGCCTCGTTTCCGATGACGATATCGCAGTGAGGGAGGATCTGTTGGAGCTGACTCTTGAAGAATTGGGGAATGAATGGGGCGGAAAGATTGATGGCAAAGGTCTAATCAACTTGATATTAGGACGAATCGATCAGGTTGAAAATGATATACATGCCTTGCCAGCAGCCGCGGCTTTTTGGCTGAGCTCCAGAGCAGAAGCAACTCCGTGTGTAAGGAAGTATCCCTCGACGTAGTAGAATTTGGCGGCCTCGATGAGAGGAGCAACGACAGGAGATGACAAATGGGACTGATCAAACTTCTCTGCGACGCGTAGGTCAGTGACGAGCGACCTGTCATGATGTTAGAGTGAGGGATGGTTTAAGATTTGCAAGGAATTACCGATGGTGTCCAGTGATGATAACAGCGCAGGCGCCAGTCTTCTCGCCAGCCTTGACTTGGTAAACTTGATCAAGGCCTTCCCGCTCGTTGGCAGCCTTGAGCTGCTCAGCAAGATCATCGTCGCCCACACATCCAGTGTAGACAACAGATTCGGGGGGCAAGATATACTGCGACCTCGATCAGATTAGAACGTTGGCGATGATAGTCAAACCTACAGCAGCTCCTCGTGCAGCGTTCTGCGAAGCACCTCCTGCAACGTAGGTCACCTTTCCTGCCTTGACCTCATCGTAACTATAATTCTATTCAGAAGAGTAAAGGTTTGAGAAGCAAATGGCCTACATGGCCCCATGTTTCGCCGGGTCAGCCAAGATCGCGTCATTGGCATTGAGGCTATACTTCTCAAGGTATGCCCCTCCATCGGTGACCTGCATATCGAGCAGGGGGTTACCCATGCAGAAAAGAGAGTAGGAGGCCATGGTGAGATGTTATAGGAGAGAGGATCGAACGACTTCAAGAGCAGTACAAAGTTCGAACTTTGAAGACTTTTTGATGATCGATTTGCTCCAGATCTTATCTAGAAATATCTAATCGATGGCTGTTTCTACGCCATTTACCCGCAAATTACCTCTGCTCCAGTGCTCATTCCCCGCAATAAAATCACTACGAACGACTTTTCCTCTGGCTATGACGCGGCTGTTGTGCTCGACCTTGACATAAATTCCCTCGACTCGTCCGTCCCAGAATTTTGACGGCAACTGGACCATATTCCGAAGTTCGGCATCAGGGGGCATAGGACCTTGGTGGAGCACGGGGACAAGCGAAATAGACGTTGAAGATAGGACCTTTTCAAGGCTGCCTCTGTCCAACCAAGTCGCCGTGCTGCGATCGTACAGGTCAAAGGCGATGAAGCGATCCGGAAGATGGGTATAGGGGATGGAATGTGTTGCGAACATCCACTCTCCGAAGAGAATATAACGTTCTGCAAAATATGGATCGCGGTCTAAAACCTGGAAAAGATCATCGCGATGGCGCTCTACCCAAATGTCGAGCTTCTTAAATTGTTCGTGGGTCGCAGAATTAACGTAATGGGACCGATTCTGGACGATGATCCTCGAGCGATCTGACGACAACGAAAAGCCCATGTTTGCACCGTCAATCTTTTCGGTGATGACGACGTTCCCCGTACTAGGCATGACTGCCCCATCAGCCACGATATCGTCGGAAGAGGCCGCTCCAAGGTCGATGAGATGGGTTGTGCGTGGGAACTTGAATATATTGACTGAGGGGGACAGGCGCATAATTAGGTCTTGAGCAGCGGCGAACGATCGAACTGTAATGACTGCTTTGAAGCCTTCGCTTAACGTAGGCCGCACAAGTAAACCCTGCATGTGGTTCACGGCATTGCGCACGCGACTGCCAGGCGGGAGAGTGGGGTGTCCTGCGCGCATCTGGGCTCGCGCAATACAGAGTGTTTGGTCGTAGTCGAAGAAAATACATGCTGCTGCTGTACACCAGTTGGAGGTGAGGCTGAGCCAGCCCTTCCTGTCCGTCGCCGCGGTATTGCATCGGTCGAGCATAACACGGCGGCCCCCAGGAGGTCTGCCAATTTCGCTCTCGCAGGCTGATCTACTCCCTGATTCATCTTGTGAGATCGCGGTCCACCCAGTGGGGTCTCGTACAAGGAGGGAGTGTCGCAACGTTGATTTACCCGACCCAGGTAGTCCAACGAGGATGAAGAGGTTGATGTCTTTGGTGAGAGCGCCTTCGATAACAAGAGGACATGGAGGAGGTTCAGATGGTAGATCAGGGTACACGGATTGCCTTTTCCAGATTGTGCTGCACCACTTTGAAACAAATGCTTCTTGTTGTGAAGTTTCGATACTACCTGGGCGTAGATGTCGAAGTAAGGAAACTGCTTCGGAAGCTGCCATCGTTGGCTGCGTCTGGTCAAAGTGAGGTTTCCCAAACCCGAAGGCTGCCATGTAGCAAGCGGCCACAGTGCCCGCTCTTCCCTTGCCTCCACCACAGTGTATCAACAAAGGCAGCTTGTTTTGGTCGTTGAATAGGGACATGACGAGGTCCATCTGCTCTATCGATGGGGGATTATAATTTGGGATAGGAAGATAGGTGTTTGTGATGGATTTCCCATGGAACCAGGACTCTGGGAGCGGTGTCTCTTCGGTGAGGGTAAGAACATGTCGGATGCCAAGATGTGGTGAAGCAAGAGCGTCGATGTCTTCTTCACGACGTGGAGTCGACATGATAGCAATGTGGTAAGGGATAAGCCACCTGAAAAAGCGGGGCAGCTTGTAAAGCGACATATCGGCTCTGGAAGGAATGAAGATAGATTCCCTGGGCTCTAGCTGTAACGAAGGTGTCGTAGTGCTGTCGCTAAGCACCGAGCGCAAATCCTTGGGCCATGGGGTAAAAAGAAAAGGTGAGAGATCCGCATCTATTTGGCCCTTTTCCGTTTCGAGCATGGCAGCCCCCCATTCTGCGGTCTTGGAGCACTCGATGATCTTTTTGACGCAATAACGTTGAACTTTGTCGTCGTCAGACCGCACGTAAGCACAGGCATATGACAGCATTGCAAGTTTTTCGGTGCCAAGTAAGACCGCTGCATCAGCCATTCTGAGGTAACCTCTGTGTGAGTCGGGATTCTGTAGAATCAAATCCTTGGAGAAGTCTTGCACTCGTGAATACAAACCAAATACGTGGAGAGTATAGGCAAGATGATCGAGAAAGTCAGGAGTGGGTGATGTGGGGAAGGTGTTTGGGAACAAGGATTCAATCCCCTTGTCCATGTCATGATTGTCGTGAGATGAAAGGGTGATGTGAAAGTTTTTGGGAGGAAGCCCAAGCTGTTTCCGAATCTGCTGGCCTGACGCCCAGACGACAACCACATAATAAATATTGTCGTGCCGCCTCCCACCTACGCCTGCGTAGTGGATGTGTCGCATATCTGTCTGAATTCCCTGTAAAGCCTCAGAAGGCAGGTTTTTCAGTTCGTCCTTGCTGAGGAGGGTGATGTGGTATGGACCGCGGTGAGGCAAACGCACGCCGCAGATTTTGTCAAGAGTGCCTAGAGCATTTTCTGCCAAGGTGTCGACGTCAGATCCCACAGCTCCAAGTATTCCTCGTGCTGTTCGCAAGGCAATTTGTGGTGTTGCCATCGTTTGACAGAGTACGAGCGATAAGTTGACGTGGATTAATGGTCAGAACTGGACTAGTCTTATATGAAATATGATGATATGACCATCTCATCGCGTCGAGCGTTCCAGTGAGTCAGACTCAACGCATTGCCAACGATGGCGATGGGCAGTGTCGTGGTGACTTGTCGGCAGTGCCTCGGTGCCGCAAAAGATGATATCTAATCTTTTGACCAGCCTCTCACTGCTTCAACAACTTCCTACAATGCTCGTTCTTCTTTCTTCCGGGTCCAACGCACAAGGACAACTAGCAAACGGGTCTGTAGAGGACTCACATGTGTTTCGTCCCTGTTCTTTCTCTGGGTGTTTACCAGATACCATGCCCGCCGATACCAGCCGAGTTCTAAACATCACGAGCGGGGCAAACCACACCGTTGTTCTCCTGGAGAAAAATAACACATCTGGGGGCCTGGAAACCCAGATATGGGGCAGCGGCGATGGGTCTGCCGGGCAGCTGGGCGTTTCATATCGACAACTCATTCAAGCAGGATCATCATCCACGATCTTCCGACCCATCGAACTCCCATTACATGAAACGTTGCCTGGGTACAAATATAAATTTGTATCGGCATCTTGGGAGACAACATACATCGCTCTTTCTCGCGAAGGAAGCAGAGATGTGTTGATATCGATGGGCTCGAATGATTTTGGTGATTTGGGAGTTGGGATAGCTGGTATGGCCAAGGAGACAATATCATTATTCCATGTCGTCACCTTTGATCATCTCGAACTTGATGAAACACCCTTGAAACATGCAAACCTTACGATTCTCTCGCTTGCCGCAGGACAGCATCATGCCGTAGTGCAACTTGAAGTTGCATGGGACAATAAGCCCGTTCGAAGTTGCATCGTGGGGTGGGGAACTTCCCGGCACGGTCAACTTGGACATGTACTCGACAAAAGAGGCCGCCCGGTTCCTTATGTTTCAACTCCCCGCATCATCTTCGTTGAAGATATCAACGATCCAATTACTGCCACAGCTCTCGGGAGCCAGCACACCGTTCTTCTTCATGCATCCAGGAGAGTTTCGAGCTTTGGGTCAAATCGGAAGAAGCAACTGCAGGACCTCGCAGAGGTACGGCGTGTAAACAAACTCGGATGCACATGGAATGGAACCTACGTTGTAACCAATGACATGGGCGAGCGTATCCTCTCAACTGGAAGTGGTGCTCATGGGCAGCTTGGCCGCCAACCTCCTTCTGACACATCATTACTCGCCCCAGTGGATCTGCCACTGGCGAATCATACCAGGATATCGACGTTAGCATGCGGGACCGAGCATGTCCTTGTGCTCCTATCTCAGGAGTCAGAAGAAGGCTCATCCTCAGCGGTCTGGGGTTGGGGCTGGAACGAGCATGGAAATCTCGGTGTTGGTACAACGGAGAACGCGTTTACTCCCATTGCACTGTGGAGACCCGCGCCGACGAAAGGGAATAATGAATTTCAAGTAGCTATTGGGGTATGGGGAGGTTCAGGTACAAGTTGGGTGGTAACGGAGCATATACGACGATAGTTCATGAATCGAGTTCAATCGTTGCCCTCTAGCCCGAGATCTTCGTGGATTTGCCTGACAGTTGTTTCTTTCAAAGCTGCGAGCTGCCAAGGTTACTGGAAGATATGCTATGGCCCTTTCTAAGAATTAGACTCACTCTGCCTATTAGGATCTGTCGAGAAGGCGTCAAGGAGTGAATATATGCGCGTTGGCAAATACTCACCTGGGTAGCGTCCTTAGCTTCGTTATACCGATGCAGCAATTTGATATGACGTTGTACAATCTTTTCCGCATCTTCATTCTCACTTGGTAGGTCGTCAGCGATTAAGGAGATGTGGGTCAGACTCGAACCCACCCGAGCCTTTCTTGAAGGTCAGTCACTTCAGCCTGGAGAGCGCCCAAACGTGCTTCTTGAGCCTGGGCTACATATTCAGGAACAGAGCATAAAATTCCAAGGATTCACTTGCCTTGGCCGATGTATTTGCGTGCATGGTGTCGATGAGTGCTATGTTTGAGGAACAGCGAGCAGTGAGCACAACAGACGCGTCGCGTCATGGCGGCACCAGTGACGATCACGTTACGCTCGCCTGGAGCACATGATTTTCACGCGCGTTCGCCGCGTCGTTGGGCGAAGCAACTCGGACCATGTTCGTAAACATCAACGCGTCGAAGAAGACCGAACAGGCAGAGAACACTAGTAATTAGCCCGAAACCCACAAGTATCACATCAAATTCCAACAGTGAGCCGCTAGCTTCTATTAAGGTACTGAGTTTGAGCTTCCAACATCTGTTAGCCTTCAAGTCAACAATTTCACCCAAGCGCTGGTCATTCCATTTGACCTCCCCGATCCTCGACAACTGATCCTCCTTGCCGGTTTGCAGCCCTCGAATAGGTATGGTAGAGATCTTGAAGCTGGCCCATCCTTCGCGATAGCCCGGTGGACGCCAGCGCCTTCGATATGGCGCAAGCTCTCCCTGAGCGAAGGGAAGTACGGCTTAATTCCAAACACTTGATTCTAGTTCCTCGCACCGGCGCTGGTCGTTTGCTCGGTCTTCGTCTAGCCATCGCTTAGCTGATACCTGCATTTCCTCCAGACATCCACCAATACTCATCGGAATAGATCACGTTAGGTTTCATGTCGATTTCCAGGGTGTTCCTATATCTCCATCAAGTGCTGAGAGAGGGCCCTCGCTCGGAGAAAGATTGATGATGACTCGAGAATGCGTGAATTTCAAGAGGGTGGTGATTCATTGTTGTTTAACCTTCACTGAAAGCTCCTTCCTCGCTTCTTCGGCGAGCTTGTTGAGGTACCTGATTATCGTTGGTACGAACATCCAAGCCGATAGACAAACAAGAACGATGTATCCCAGGACGGGTACAACAGAAGGAGGTAGAACGCCAAAGTAAAGAGGTTCGATGACCAGAATGAATGGGACTGGAATGGGAGTTGGCTTTGCAGAAGCAGCATGGGACGGATATGGTGTGAGGACGCCCATGTCTACGAGGCGGATGCGGGCGTATTGTAAGCGTGTTTGGGGTGCTGAAGAGGGGGTATGTGTCGCCTGTGAGGTGGTACTGGGGCCCAGGGGCAATCCAAAGTGAGTTGAGAGGCTCTTATGGTTAAATATCTGCAGAGAGAAGTCGGCTGGGTACTGTAATAGGGCGTGTTGTAAGATCCAATATTACGGAGAGAACAGAACTACGCACAGATGCTGGCCATGATAGCCGCAGTGTGAAGCTGGAATACGCGGTCCAAGCACGCGCTAGGTCGAGCACTAGCCAAAGTTCATGGGGGCATGGATCTGACCGAACGGTGGAGTCTTTCGATGAGCATACGTCCAGCATGGACGTCCCAAGAGGTGCGGGAAGCAAGGCCCATTCGTATTCGCTATGAGTGTAATTCAATTTCGCCCTGTCAGACGCGTCAGTTCACAAGGTAGTTTTGGGTGTTTGTCCTCTCACCAGTAATTCGTGAACGAGATTCCGTCATTATGATATTCCGAAGCACGAAAGTTGACTATTTCTGTGTTGGCAAAGACGTGTAGCGACAAAGACAGTGCTAAGAGCAATTTGAACATGGAGGCTGTAGAATTGGAAGATGATGGATCACGATGGACGTCATAGTCCAACTTACGCAATGGCTCTAACCTTCCTTCAAATCACTCAGACTTAACGCTTGCAGCACATACACAACGGGAAGACAAATGTATGGTATATACACGAGAAGGGCAATGTAATTTAACGAGTGTGGTATACATGGACAGTGTATAAAATATTCCGGGGCGAAAGCACGGAGCCTGAGGTAGATGTCAGAGTATCAGCAATATCCGTATGATGTAACGAGAGGACACTCCAGAGACGCGGAGCGGAGTAGGATCGTAAAGGACATAACAGAAAACGAGATCAAAAATGCTAGTACGGGCGGGCTGGTTCTCAAGCCCGCTTAATAGTCTATAAAGCCAATCACGATCAGAAACGAAGTGGGACAAGTCAAGCAAAACATACTTTTACAGCTTCCTTAGCAGTCATTTTTTTCTGAATGTAGTGCCACAAAGCTTTAATGTCGGACCACATGAACAAGGGGACAATCACAGCCATGAGGGGCAGGGCAATCTCCCAGAACCTACGCAGGATCAGCGGTGTAGGGAGGTGATGGTAGTAAGATACTCACAATAGGTCGGAGTGGAGGTTTACCGACCACATGCTTTCGAAGTTCATACCCTGGCAATGACGTGAGCGAGGATTCGGCATAACAAAGGTGGCTGGGACATACGAAGTAACCGGTCAATAAGGTAAGAGGCAGGAAGATGATTGTTGCCAATGTCAGACGACGCCTGCAGACAGTGAAGAGGTGAACATCTACACGCGTTGGAGAAAATGCCATCCTACATGACTTGATTCATTTCATATGACGCAAGCTACAAATGGTCTCTGTCAGTAACAATACCGCGAGCATAAGGTTATTTGACCCACATTGAACGTATATGCAATCAGATTCTCCGCAATACCTGCGAACATGTCGAGACTAGTTAAGATGTACTCCATGTGGTCAAAGACATCCGCCTGCCCAATCCATTTCTTCAGCTCAACATTCCTAAAAGCAACAAACAACGTACCAAGTATATCTTCGACTTGTGGCTCATGAAGCCAGTGACTTTGACGTTGGCGTTGGCCGGGTCCGACATATCGATCAAAGCTTGACAGCGGTCAAGGTCGTATCTTCTCAGGCCGTAGATCAGGGTCCTTATGGGCTCCATGGTGCGCTTATGGAGGATCAAGTCGCCAGAAAGGATGTGTACTTTGAGAAAAAGGTCAGTATGGTCTTCATGGGTTTGAATTTGTGTGGAGCGTACGGTATCGGACGGTCTTGACATTCGGCCTCATCAAGATTGTACGCTCAAACTTATTGATTTTTGTGTGATACTCGTCGATGACTTCGAGTGCGTTATCAACAACTGAGTGTCTAGAGTTCAGCGAGAGGTCGAAGGAATGGGCAACGGTGACATACTAAGGTCCAATATCGCGTGGACGAGGAGAGAAGGGTCTGCAGAAGTCCTCAAACCAGTATCTCTCTGATGAAGCCTCTGGCTGATCGGAGATGTGAGGTGAAGATTGGGTGCGGAGTGAATCGAAATCACAGTGCCTGTTGTTTGTGGTGAAGCCAAAATATGTATGAGAAGGGGATAACGCCATACCATCTCTGAGTAAGAATATGAACATTGGGGAGACATTGACCTTTACACGTTCACCCTGACATGATGTCAGTCACGGCTTTATGCATGCTTATATATCAGACTTTGAGCGGCATACCTGCTTGAGGGCATCGAGCGTCACTTCATTTTTGGCTCGCTTCTGCTGCTTTGCAGCAGCCTGAAATAAAATCTGAGCATGTCTCCGTTTGGTCAAGTAAAATGGACTGACGCCTTTCATAAGTTTACCCAGGCTGGATTGAGAGACCCGGGAGCTTGGCCTACCACCTTCCAAGTCTGTCTCTGCACGGAGAAGCCGAGGGATAAGTCGCCTCCGTTTCTTCATTGTGCCTCCCCTTGACATAGTGCCACTATCATACATCGTGCCTTCGTCCTCTTCTCTCATCGCATCCTTCTCGATATCAGGGTCATCAAATTCTGTAGGGGAAGATGTGCGAGCCACATCCGCCAACGTTGAGCCAAAGGCTGCCGTTTCAGAAGAACCCGCGGGTTCGTCATCCAATGCAAGTTGGTGGCAAAGAACGCGCAAGAATAGATGTTTGGTGTAGTAGTCGGCCTTGGAGCGGTTCTGGCTTCGAGTGTGGAAAAGATCTTCCAGTGCCAGTGGGTGGAGGTCTTTGAACAGGATGGATTATCGGCCAAATTCGGGATCGAAATGACTGCCGTGACGCGTACCATATTTGATCGAGACTGCTCTTATGACATCCCAGCTCACTCCTCCAATATTTATCCACCTCACTTTCACCCAAGGCTCCCTCTCGCTCGCAACGGGATCGTCGAGCAGGTTAATGAACTCCGCGTTCGTCATGCGGCCAAAACTGCTGCGCACTGAAGAGTAGTCGATGACCTCGATCACACAGTCCTGTCGAATGTGGCCATAGAGAAGGTTGGCAGACGCGCGGCGTGGATTGACTCCGGGCTCTGCACCAATACGTCCCATGCCTGTCAGGTACGAGGTCCCCCGGTGTAGCGCCATGACCTTGCGCACGGCCGCACGAAACCTCTCGATAGGCGTCTGAACCCTGGCATTGCCAGGCCAATTGGGAGCTTTGGATACATTCGGGGATTGTGATTTGACTCGTGAAAGGATAGACCGCCTCGAGGGTGGCCGCGGACTGGTCGTCAGTCTAGGAGTGGGCTGCACGATGTGAGGAATGGGGTATGTCGGTGAGTGTGCGATCGAGCTTGGAGAAATTGGGGACACCGGGCCCTCGTCAAAGTCATCCATGTCTGGCGTCAAAGAACGACCCTCAGAGTCGTCGAGGCTGTTCTCTCGAGGCATGATTAAAGAATGGTGCGGACACAATCACTTGCCCAAAAATTTAGGGATTGAGATAGTTCAACAGGAGGGAGGCAGTAACGACTGAACGTTCTGAACCTCGATGGAAGGAAACAAGGATTGGCTTGAACAGCGCCCAATGTCCAGTGTGTTCAAGTTGTGGCATTTGATAGGGACAATCAGGCTTGACTCCCACACTCTCCTCGAGGCAATTTCAAAAATGATATCAGTGTGATTTCCACATCGTATGGATACCGCTTATTACCATTTGGACAACAGCGTAGACAACTCCAAGTCCTCCAAACATATCCTTACTCGTTTGTGGTCAATTTACAAAAAAACATTGCTTCCGCTGGCCACCGTATCGGGTTTACACAGCCACTGATCTTGAAAGTTGCAGTGGAAATAAATTCAACCGTGATAATTGGCTGAGATGTCCTCTATGTTACCGAAAGCGACCTACAGAGATGAAGCCAGTTCCCATTGTCTAATACGGTTTTCGATCCAGGGCTACTTAGAGTGAGTGCGGCAAGATGCGGCATACTCTGAAACCCCAAACCTCAATATCCAACATCAAACGAACAAGTGATCGTTCGAAGTAGAGAAGCTGATTTACACATGTTCCCACACTCACAGGACCAACAGAGCTCTACCGTGTTGAACGTTAAACAAGGTATTATGTAGGAGCAATCTAGTGGATTAACGTTCCTTTGCGACGACAAAGCATTGTGGTATAGGTAAGGACTGTAGTGAGTCAGGCGTGGGTGGCAATGCGCAAGCACATCGCCAACACAGCGGACAGAGAAATGAAGTATGCGTGTTGTAGATGATGGGGAGTGGGTGAAGAGAGGGAGCGTGGCCGATGGGATAAATGGCAATAAAATAGTTCGAAAGCATATGTTAGTCTGATCTTGAGAAATGCATACAGAAAACTTGGTTCGGATTTATACTTTGTTTGTAAACGGCCCATATATGTAACGAGAAAGACCAAAGAAAGAGTCAGTCCAGTAATGCCCGACGATCATGATGGCTGGCGAGGTGACGAGAAGAGCGAGAACACCTTCTCCGCGTTCTCCTTGTACTTCTTCAGCTTCTTATTCTTCTGCTTTTCCGGCTCCCCAGTGAGGGGGTGGCTCCTGAGCGTATCGGGTGCGCCTGTGGCCTCCGCAGTGCTCTCACCAGGACCAGACTGATCAGACGACATACTCTGCTCACCGACAGACAGTGCCGACTCCTTCGACTTGAGCGAATGAGAGAACGACGGTGACGGCGTCAACAAGCCTCCCGTGGACGATGATGCGCCCGAGAGGGTATTTGAGGCAGAAGTAAGAGACTTGGCGGTACCACTCGACTTCGAGGAGAACGAGGAAGGCGGGAGAGTAGGAGACTTGGCCCGCAAGAACTCCTTGGGATGCTTGCGGAAGGTGAGTGGTGTCCGACCGCGTCTCTGAGACGGACTGGGCGAGTCTGTGGGCTCCGAAGGGGTAACCTCCGAGTTCTTAGATATGCCCGAGAATGACCTTGGTGCAGAGCGTTGCTGGGAAGGCGTCGACGCTTTCCTGAACACAGCCAGTCTGTATCTGTCAACCACGCCCCGCGCGAACAGACTGGTACCCTTCGCCCCATTGCGGTCCTCCCCATCGGCAGCCTCCACGAAATCCCAATCATCATCCTCATCATCCTCGCGCTCTGTGACCTCGGCTTCGCTCAAGTAACGATCAAGCGCTGGGACGCCAGATTTCTCTCTACGACTTCGGCCGCCGACCGCGGGGCCACGTACGGCAGGCTTGGAGACAACGGGAGCTTCCACTTTGACGGCCTTGGCCTCCTTTGCTGGTAACGTGGGCGGGAGGACCTCCGCAGGTCCTGGTGCAGGCAAGTCCTTGCTCTCCCGTGATATGTGACCATCCGTTGATTTCGGCACTTCCACTGGTTTGTGCTCTTTCATTGGTGAAGGAACTGCTGTCGCAGGCTCGGTTTGAGAAGCGATGGGAGTTGTAACCACTTCCTTGGGAGGCAACGCAGGGATGTCCTCGGTGATTTCCTCAGGAGTGACCACAGGACGAGCTTCGGGCGTCTTCGGTTCTTGCGCCTCAACAAGGGCGTCCTCCTCTGGAACAACACCGTCAATAGGAGGCGTGGTGTCAATGGGCTCCAGATTCGTGAGGATATCCTCATCATCGTCTTCACTATCTCCTTGTGAGCCGCTGCTGCTGTCATCATCATCATCGATGAGTACAGAATGTCGGCCTTTGAATGAGTACCCGTCGAACAAATCGACAATCTCCTCGGGGGATGCTTGTTGTTGTGGGCGGATAGAGGAGCTACGCGATTGGGAGGGAGTGGTATTCGACTCATCGTCTGTTCGATCGGTATCAGTCTGCTCCGGCTCCTGATCGGTGTCCATTTGGTCATCATTGAAATCGTCGAGAACAGGCTCCATGTCAAGGAACGTGTCGTCGAAATTTTGCGTGTCACTTGCATTAGACGGATCGATGGGCGGGATGTAGGGGGCTGCATTGACGGATCGGTTAGAAGTTATTCAGAGAACGATTAGAAGACATACGTATATAGCGTTTATAGTACACGTGAGACCAATCTCTGTTGCGTTTTTTTGGGGTCAGGAAGAAGCATACGGGCCTTGAAACAGCAAGACGCACATCATTGAGAAATATGGATGCTTCTTTATCCGGGGTTCACATATCCTGAGCGCAGGATTGCGTTGAAGTAGCTGACAAAGTCAAGGTCAATGATGAAACTATGATCCAACTTCAAACACTCACACCACGGATAAGACTTTTGGTATCTTGATCAATCGCTCGGTCCTCAGGGAATTGTAGTTCATCCTGTAAGACTCGAACATACATGTCCGAGTGATTATTTGCCCAAAATGGCGTCTAGAGAGAAACCCCATCGCTAAGTTCCATAAGCTTGACAGAAGAAAGATTTAACTCACGATGCCCGTCAACATCTCGTAAAGCATCGTCCCAAAACTCCACCAGTCGACTTCGTAGCTGTATGACAACCCCTGGATCACCTCGGGAGCCAGGTACTCCGCAGTACCGCAGAACGTTGTCGTCTGGTCGTTGTGTCCAGCCATCTGTCCAGGCCATCCCATAGCTAGATCACCCGCGGGGTCGATCTTCATCCACGGTGGGCTGGTCGGCTGCGGTGAGCCGGGGACTGAGGAGTAGAACTCCCCACTGCGCGATCCAGACGGTGTTGAGGCGGCAGTCTGATTTGCTTTCCTCGGGAATTCCTTCGACAGGCCAAAGTCTGTAAGAACGATGTGGCCATCGGCACCAATGAGAATGTTTTCGGGCTTGAGGTCACGGTAAATGACGCCCGCAGCATGGAGGCCCTCGCAGCCTTCGACGATTTCGGCGGCGTAGAAACGGGCACGATCACGGCCCAGACGTCCCCATCGCGCAAGCTGTGTGGCCAAGTCACCTCCTGGGTGGAAATCCTGTGAACATGAGTCAGGTTGACTCACTATTCCGTCAGAAAAGTTTACACACCATGACCAAAAACAAGTTCTCTTTATCATGGAAACTCCACCACAGTTTCACCACAAAAGGATCCTTCGACTCGGCCGCCATCCTCTTCAATACGGCTTGCTCTGTAAGAGTGTGCTGCAACTCCTGATGCGCCAGAACATGTCTCTTGGTAATGGCTTTCAAAGCGTATAGTTCCGACGTGGTCTTCTGCCTGACGAGCAAGACCTTGCCCGCACATCCCTTCCCAAGGACTCTCATCATCTCAAAGTCATCGATCACCACCTTCCTCTGGGACTTCCTGGGCTCTTTGGGCATCGTTGACTGCGCACGCTTCCTGCGCTTAGAACGGTGACCGCTTCCGCCGGTAGTGGACGCAGATGACTCGTCCCCTGTCTGCGAGGACGCGCCGTCACGGCTGGGAATCGAGTTGGCGAACGTACGAGACATGCGAGACTTGTCGAAGTCTACAGACTGCGAGCGTGGGATGCGAGCCGGTGCCTCGGCTGCCACGGGAGTGGATGCCTCTTCAATAGGCGCAGGAACTGCCTCGACGTCATTTCCGACAGGTTTCACGCTGGGCTCTGGTAAATCTGACGCAGGTGGCGTCTCCGCTGAAGCATCACCGGTGACGATGGTGCTGGGATGTGCTGGCTCAATGTCCTCGGAAGGTGCCATCTCCGCTTCCTTGATGGACTGGGCCTGATCGACAACCTGGCGGTCTTCACTTCCGTTGACCTGTTCCTCGAGGACGCTTCCTGTCTCGCTTGGGTCCACGATGGATTCGGCCTTTACGCTCCCCTTGTTAATGTTATCCTTGTCCTTCGTCAAACCCCCAATGTGAGCGGCAAGGTCCGACCGCACCCTCTTAATAGCACGCTCTACACGTACACTCTCCAGGTCGTCGGTTCTAACCCTGACGAAACGCTTCCAGACTCGAGTGTTGCGAAGACCCGCGGTGTTCGAGATCGTGGTAAAGTAAGAAGCGAGGCCGGTGCTGTTTGCTGAGGGTGAGACGGTGGGGGCAGCTTCCAACGTCGTGGCGCTGAACGTGGTGAAAGGGTCGATAAGCTCCCTTGACGGCGATGTAAGAGGTGTAGGGAGGTTGGAAGGATTGATGCTTGCGTTATTGAATCGACGGCTTGTCTTTGCAGAAGCAGGTGATGCAAGGCGAGAAAGGGTATTGAGGAAGGTCGACTTGCGTTTCGGTGGAGGTGTGGGGAGTGACTGCATATCGATAGGGAAAGAGGGAACCTTGACACCAGGATGGGATTCCCGAAGCTTGTGATCAAGCTCGATGATTTCTTTGACCGTTCGGGTGAGGGTGAGGTTGTGGTTCGGGGCTGAAGAGTATATGTTAGTTAGGTGAGCAAACACTTAGCACGCGATCAAATGGTTGGATTTAGAAGGATAGCATAAAGGCAATGATGGCATAGATCGGGAGTGAAACTTGTAACGGGGAAATGGGCTTACTCTTTATGTAAAGACTATAGGAATATGGGTCGTGTGGCGTTTCCGCAACACTCACACTCCAAGGGCCCTCCTGGTCTGTGCGGCCAGCAGCACGACGAATTGAATGGTGGCTATCGACAGTCATTGTGTTGAAAGAAAAAGTATCGACGGTGGGTGGGTGGATTGTTGATCGCGATAGACAAAGATGGGACTTGGATAGGACTGAAAGAGCAACGATCAGGCCGAAATCTTTCTTCCTCGGGTAAGATTCTAAGAAGGTGGAATGGTTGGTGTTGGCGGGAGAGTGGCGGTTGGCTGCGTCTAGTCACGAAAAAGCTTGTTCGGTTCGTGTGACGTTCAACTTCAAGTCGCCTATGGTTGGCAACGTCGAATGTAAGATGAAGGATTTGAAGAAGTTGCTGTGAACGGATGAAAAGGGCCGAGGTGAGCAGGGAAAGGGTGTTGGTGAATCAGCCACGAGTTTGTGCAGTTGGTTGATCCTTCAACTTGAAATTGCCTCGAGGCTGCCACAACAAATTATTTGGACCGCGTGTTCGTGATCAGTACTGCTGTGTCAATCGGCCGAATTATAGGGTTATGGGTTGTAAAGGAGTGTTATCAGGTTAAAAAGCTGGTTGGGGGCGAGTGTATATGTTGTAGAGAGGATGAAAGCCCAATTATCAGCTTTCCTACGCCTCTCTATCCGTCTCTCAAGACAACAAACAAACACAACTCTCCGCCGTAAGTTCGCTCTCTCCCCAAGTTATCAACATCAATCCTAGCTGCTTTATCCTTCAAGCTTCATCCCGCAACTTGCCGCGATAACACGGCACATCTCCATCGATTACGACTGAGAGCATTGCCTTTGTGCATCCATCTGATAAGCCCAGCCTCTTCTGGGCTACACGAATGCGATGCTCCTTCTTGAGCTATCTTGCATCCTTAGCTCATGTTCATCGTGGTTCGATACCCTGACGGAGAATTCATGGAGACCGGCATATGCATCGAGGCAAACACGATAACCTTCCGCAGCCCCTTAGGACAGCTGCGCATGTCATTTTTGGAGAGTTCTGAGTAAATTGTTCACAACGACTCTAAAAACCCTCTAAAACCCTGTTTGATACGCCTTTGACATTGAAATTCGAAGTCTTATCGAAGGCAGCACCTGCGACTTTGCACTCTTTGCTGTGGGTGACTTCGGAAGCATACTGCATTGGTCAAAATGCGGCATGCCTGACACATGATCGCGGCTCTTAGTTCGGACAGGCAATCGAGTTTAAGTCACCTTCCACAGCCTCCTACTTTTGCTGTGTGTCGGCCTTCGTGATGTTATTTCGTTGCAGACATCATCTTCCTACATGACTTGCTTTGGTCTGGCCCTCGTATCGCTTCTAGGTATCTTATCCAGGGGCTACACAGCTAAGGAAAAGTGACTTCCGTGCCTAAAGCTGATGCTAGTTTTATGAACATGTTGATGTCGTCCTATCTACCGCCAACTTCGTGTACCTATTTGTACCTATCTTCCCAACAACAACAAAAACGAATCTTTGGATAGAATGCTGGGAAACCTTGTGATTCGTCAATGAAAGCTATCACGGTTCTTCGACGTGTAGTTTTTTCCAATCACCTCCTGAGTTGACCATATCATTCTTTCTTGACTTCTTCCTTCCCTTCTGCAACATATGTATTGGTATGGGCCTATCTAAACCAGTCCCATCCACCATTCACTACGCATCTGTCTCGAAGTGACGTCCAAATGTTCTCCCAACAAACTTTTAAAGTCGATACAGGCCTTTTTTCCCAAAGCACCTTCTTCGAGGAACGGGGTATGTGGTCTCGTGCTTCAGATGCCCAGATAGAGCGGGATTTAGGACTGGCCCAACATTTGAAGTGTATAAAGCAAGACAGCAGTCAAAGGACCTGGGCCAGGGTTTGCCTCTTCCACATTAGCTCCGCAGCTTCCAACGCCACGGCCAAGCCACTAGTACTAGTACTTGTTATCCCCACTACATTGTATCCCCACTACATCGAAAACCGAGTTAGTACCAATGCCGTACTATGGGCCGGACGAGTCTCCACACGACATACTTCTGGAGCGAACGTTCGTTGCGGGTGACTTCGTTTGTGGGACAGGGTATGGTGAGTACAAGCTTCCGTATACTCGGAACCTCAGTGGGATTAACATGCTTATTCGCTACAATACAGGCGCTCAACTCGTTTTGTATATGTCCTGTGCCACTTTCTTATGGAATACACGAAACACACGCTCTCAGTCCCGCTATCTACTGGCCTATACCACGCTTCTCATATCTATCGAGACGCTCTTCATGATTGTCCAAGCCAAGACAGTGCAGGACATATACATCGACAATCGCAACTACCCCGGAGGCCCCTGGGTCTATTTCCTGGCCACTCAGAACTTGCCGATCAACGTCATGTTCTACGCTACGCTATTTATTCTTACCTTCCTTTCAGATATTCTAGTCGTGAGTTCTCAGATCAGCGACCTCTGACCATACCACTGACGTAGTTGATGACCAGCTATGGCGCTGTTGGGTCATCTGGAACGCCGCTGGGCGTAATCTTGCAGCATATGCTGTCACGGCGATCCCGGCGGTTCTGCTCCTGGCGTCTTTCGGTGAGTTGGGAATTGCGATGATCGATCAAGTTGGATTATTTATGCTGATCCTTCTATAATCAGCCATGGGGACACTCTGGACTCTGCAATCAAGCCAGCCGGGGTTATCGATGTACAGTGCCCTCCCACAGGCATTCGGAACGGCCTATTACATCACTTCCCTGAGCGTAAATATCCTCCTCACCATCCTCATTACGGTTAGGCTACTGCTGTACCGGCGCAAGGTCCTAAGCACCCTCCCATCCGAACATGGCGCACACTATGTATCGCTGGTAACTATCATGGTCGAATCAGCTGCCCTGTACTCCCTTCTAGCGTTCATTTTTGTCGTGACCTATGCTATCAACAACCCACTCAATCAGATTTTCCTGGGTGCAGCTTCTTCTGGCCAGGTATGGGTGTCCATATGCTTCTGTGCGCACTATCGATCCGCTAACCACTGGGCTTAGCAAATCGCCGGGTATCTCATCATCTACCGATTGGCTGAAGGTCGAGCTTGGGATAAAGACACGCTCGAGAACAGCGTCACGACGAAACAATCCCTTAGCTTCGCTCCAACAAAGTTCTCATCAAATGGTAAATATACCAGGCACAGCGAGTTGGACACTTTTGAGCGCGACACTTCCAGTCAGTTTGGTGCGATGACGGAGACTGATCATCGGCCCCTGTCGAAAGAGGAGCCGCATGGTTACGACTTTTCCGCGGCTCGCCCATCACAGTGAAGACAGCCTGGAAATATTTGGAGTCGCCCAATTCAAGCTACCACCTCGGCATCCCCTAAACTAACTATATCAGGACGGAAAATATAAATATACACGGAGGGTGAACGACGGCGTCACGACGCCGATGGTTTCTATTTGGCACGAGCATCGTATGTAGAATACCACTCATACAGTATCCTTCATAGTAAACAGCGCCGGCGTCGTTTACCCCGAACAAAGTTCCTACTATACATGAAAGTGTAGATCTCCTTTTAGTATTCCAGAGAGATGTTCATTGTGAGTCGGAAATGCGACCCGTCGCATGATGAAAGTAGATGTCCCTGGGTGACACTGATACCCCTCAGGCTCGCATCACGATGTCAACTTTAGGTCGCAGAGGTTACTCTATTCAGCTCTATTCTCAACTCTATCCTCTTCCATCTTCTTCCCACTGCTCTTCCAAGACTGCCGGAAGGAGCTCCCAACTCCCAATGCTAGTTGCATTGCTATTTTTGGCGAGAAGTGGAGGCTTGGCCAAATAAATTCCGTATCCCATGGGTTGAAGGGGATCGATCTCGGCAGGATCGCCTGAACGCATGATGCTTGATTCGCAAGGGATATAAAGCACAACGACTTCCATAGCGCGCACCTGAACTAGACTAATACTGTACCCTAAGTTTTGAAAAGCCCACATGGCCCCTTACTACGGCCCCGACGAGGATGCTGCCACAATAATGCTTGAGCGCATGTTCGTCGCGGGCGACTTCATTTCTGGTGTTGGTTATGGTGAGTCCGTCGTCCTGTTGGCTCAACGAGATGTCAAATTCGATTGCAGGGATCCAGCTCATCCTCTACGTCGCGTGTGCGCGTTATCTTTGGAACACAAGACACTCGCGACAGTCCATCTTCCTCCTCACCTATATCACGCTGTTGCTTTGCATCGAAACCATCTTCGAAGTCGCACAGTCTCATACTGTCCAGATGATCTACGTCGACAACCGAAACTACCCAGGAGGCCCATGGGCTTACTTCTTGGCTACTCAGGAGCTTCCGATTAACGTGCTCTTCATTGCATCCCTGTTTTCCCTCACTTTCCTTGCAGACCTTCTCGTGGTGGGCTTTTCTCCATTAGATTGCATCGCCCTCACCTTGATGCATTACCCTCGTAGCTTTGGCGTTGCTGGGTGATATGGAGAGCGTTTGGAAAGCTCGGCGCCTGGCTGGCAATTTCTTTCCCTGGTTTACTGCTTTTGGGCTCTTTCGGTGAGTTGCGTCACTTATAACTATGTGGCCGATAGTTAACGTCACGACCTGAAGTTATGGGAACACTTTGGACGCTTCAGTCGAGTCAACCTGGCCTCTCCCTCTACAGTGCCTTGCCTGTGGCCTACGGGACGTCATACTACGCGATCTCTCTTAGCGTCAACATCATACTCACCTTGCTTATCACGCTGCGGCTCCTGCTCTATCGTCGCACTGTCATGAAATCCCTTCCAGAAGACCATGCAAGGGAATATGTCTCCCTCCTCACCATCATCGTCGAATCTGCGTCTCTTTACTCTATCTTTGCCTTAATCTTCCTCATAACATACGCCATCAATACCCCTGTTAACTCCGTGTTCCTCACTGTTGCCTCTTTTACCCAGGTACGTGTCCTGATTTACCAGGGCCAATGACGTGTGTAACTGACGTCGCCACAGCAAATCGCCAACTATCTTATCATCTATCGCCTTACTCAGGGCCGTGCGTGGCATAAAAACACCGTGGTTCGAAGTACGGCCATGGAATTTACTGGTGAAAGTCACATATACACCACCAGAGACACTGGAGGATCAACTCTTGGCCACGAAAATGTCGAAGTGCAATCTTCTTCCGATAAAGAAGACGAAAACACAAAGGGTGGCAAATTTGCTTCCTTTGGTTTCCATTCTTCCAAGTCATCCAAGACAACTGTTGTATGAGGAGGACCTTCGCTGCTAATATAGGTAGAGTAAGTTCTTGCAACCAATAATTCCCGCAGAATTGAGTTTTAGCACTGCGTTTGTCTCATGCTTTGAAACCACGCATGAA
The DNA here is from genome assembly GCA_018858115.1 of Tephrocybe rancida. Taxonomy (NCBI): domain Eukaryota; kingdom Fungi; phylum Basidiomycota; class Agaricomycetes; order Agaricales; family Lyophyllaceae; genus Tephrocybe; species Tephrocybe rancida. Next base: position 123,707 of record JABCKT010006438.1, on the reverse strand, counting down.
CTGCGTTCTCACTAGCTCTTCATTGAGATCAACTTGAAGCATTCAACGTTCACCTAGAGTACGAGTTTAAATTCTCTCGAAGCCTTTCGGGCCTCCTTCCTTCACGACAAGCCCGAACAGCTCCCGGGCTGAGCCAGATTGGGTTCGCAGATTTCTCGTCAGACTCTACGCCCCATGTGATGATATCATGGGCTTGACGCCACGCTAAGGCTTTCATCGTAGGTTCGGGCCTGTTGTAGGTCCGCCTTAATCCTTCATAGTGGTCTCCCATCTGCAAACGGGTCGTCAGTGACATTATCCGCTGACAGGCTTGGTACACAGGCTAGAGTGTTCAATAAGTTCTATGGATGGCTTGTTGCTACTTATTCTGCTCCGAGGCGACGTACACCTACCTACTCGGCCCGAGCCTCGATGCACCTTTGATTTGGCAAAAAAGCCTTGAGGACAAGTTTCATCGTGATCAAGTGATGTAGCCCCGCTTTTCGTATCTCAACTGGGGTACCATGACGGCTTTTCGATTAATGGTTTCATTCATTCCAATGTTCCGAACACGATGCACTCGGAGCATCATCAGGCGCCACTGTAGACGCGAAATAAGTGCGAGCAACGTTTTCCTTGTTGGCACTTTCGTCTTGTGGCCAGTGCGACTAGGAGCTTACGGCTGTAACTGATTCTTATCTTTTCTTGTATAGGCAAATTTCGGCACCATCCTGTTCAGATATAAAGGTTCTTGAGTCATTATCGCAACTGTCCAACACCGGAGCGCAATTTTGCGTCTACCAACACAAACACCCGATCTGTCCTACCCGTCTGTGCCGGCCACAACTCCACTCTCCAGAATAGGTTTCTGGTGGTCATACGCACCCACTTCTCAGGCTCAGGTATTAACAGGTCCGAAACCCGCATACTGTTATTCTGCCTGGCATTTCAACACCTCAACAATGAGCAATGCGAATTTGTGATACTGATCTTCACGCGTTGTTCACGCGTGTAGCATAGTGTTTAAAGCCAATGGTTTTCGGATGTACTTATCTGCGCCAGTGAATAAACATCTAATCCCCCTGTATTCAAGGTGAACACAAGCCCTTACACCGATGCGTCCGGTCTTCTGGGCAAGCACTGCCGCAAAGTTGGACGGCTGTACGGCTGATTGGTTTCAGTGATATCCCAAAATGGAACTTTATTTGCTAAATCGGGTTACTACCCTGGATACAAATCTTCAAGTTACCTGTGTTTTACCCAGAGCAGAAGCAGGCTCGATGTATATCAGAGATAGCGAGAACATACCGACGTACGTCTGGCAGGTAATGCTACGCTCAGAATGTTCTACTACTTACTTGTTACTGGCAATGGGAATGATATCAATCAGACGGTCATCTTCTATTCCAGGTTTAACAGACTATGCCCTCATATGTGGCAGTTATAGGTCGCGGGTCGCTGGAATGATAAGATTGATCCTTCTGGTGATATCTATCAGACATACTCTTCTGATTTGCTTTTCACAACCGTTACGAGTGAACTTCCGCCATGACCGCCTCCTCTACAACCCGCCTGAGACCTGTTTTCAGCGACCACGTATTGAGAATTGCACAAGTATAATTGGTGCCCTGAACCCTGTACAAGGAGCGAAATCTAGTGAATTTCATAAATGATTCAAGGGGAGAAAGCTTCGCATGTGACGTTTGACGCGATCTTACCGTGTATATACATCTAATTCCGTGTACCCATCAGGGCCCATCACTCCGTATTGAATCTGTCTTGGGAACGGCGTAGAGATAATGCCTTCAAATAGCTGTTCATTTCCTCAGCACTCAAGCCCTTTCCCCCAGCCCTCCTATAACCTGACGACCAACTTTACGTTCTACCGCAGCCAGATACACATGGTTTCAACAAACGGCACTAATGGCCATATAAACGGGCACACCAATGGTACTAATGGCCACGTGAACGGGGCGAATGGCTATGCCAGGGCATATGTCGCCGGCAACACGTACAAGGTCCCCAATTTCTCAATCGACGAAGCGCGCCCCATGAAAGTGGTCACCATCGGTGCTGGTTACAGTGGTACGTCGATATGAGCTTACAACCTGCCCAACATGCCGTCTGATGCTCCCAATCTGCTCCAGGAATAACCGCAGGAATTCGGTGCGATCAACGCCACCCAGGAATAAGTTCAAGTCACTAATCGGCTTCGTGTTATGGATGATAGGTTCCGCCAGCGCGTAAAGAACGTCGATATCACCGTGTACGAGTCGAATTCCGGTGTAGGAGGGGCGTGGCACGCGAACAGATATCCGGGGCTGGCCTGTGACATCCCCTCACACGCCGTGCGCGCCTAATTTCCCTCCTCTTTTGCTCGACCTCACAAAACCACAGTATCAACTGACTTTTGAAGACAACAAGTCCTGGTCCGCCTTCTATGCTCCAGGCCCTGAGATTCGGGCGTACCTCGACCACGTCGTCGATAAATACGCGCTCCGTCCATTCATAAAACTCCGTCACCGTATAGCCGGCGCGACGTATGACGAGGGAACCGGGAAGTGGCACCTCAAGGTGCGACGGCCGGCCAAGGGGTCTCCCACAGAAGCCGGCGAGCACGTCATTTGGGACTGGAGGACAGACTTTGAGGAGTTCGACGACACGGCAGATGTGGTGCTCGCGGGGTTGGGTGGCTTGAGTAGGTGGACATGGCCAGACGTGCCTGGGCTAGAGAGCTTCAAAGGGCGGGTGATACACAGTGCGCAATGGGACAGGGACGAGGACGGGAAGGGCGGTTGGCAGGAAACAATCAAGGACTGGGGCGACAAACGCGTGGGGATAATTGGTGTGGTGAGTGCCCATCCGTGCGAGCGGGAGTCAGGTGTTGTGGTCCAGTGGAGCTGATTATATATGGATTTGCAGGGCTCGTCAGCAATTCAGATGGTACCAGCACTCCAGCCCCGCGTCAAGCATGTAACGAACTATGTCCGCGGCAAGACGTGGCTCTCGGCATCATTCGTCCGTGACCGGATGGAAAAGCTGGCCAAAGGAGAGCAAGTTAGCAACTGTGGGTCACATACGCTAACTGGTTTACACACATCATGAAAGCTGACAGAATTGCCAGATCAATTCACTGAGGAAGACATGAAGAATTTTCAAGATCCCGCCTTCTACAAGGACTTCCGCTGGCAGCTTGAATGCGAGCTGAATGTACGTCGTCTTCTGGCTGGCGTGGTATGTCCGCTCATTATTCCTGTCCAGGGTGCGAATCCGGCCACGCTGCGTGGGAGTGAGATGCAGATTGGAGCGGCAATCGCGTTCAAGGAAGATATGCTGAGAAAGCTTGCTAAGAAGCCATGGATCGCTGACCATTGTAAGCCAGCCGTCAAATAGAGCAGCCCCCACTGACAACGGGGATGGAAAATGTAGTGATTCCCGATTTTGCCCCTGCGTGCCGCCGTTTGACCCCGGGGCCGGGCTATCTGGAGGCGCTCTGCGAAGACAATGTGGGCACTGGGAGGTCTAATATATATGATGGTGATGAACTAACTCAGTCCCATTAGGTCGATTTTGTCCCGACACATATCAAACAGATCACGCCCACAGGCATCGACACGGTGGATGGTAAACACCAGGAGCTTGATATCCTCATTTGCGCGACGGGTAAGTTGCATCGTCTTTCTTCCTTGGGTTCCCCTCTGACCCACTCGAAGGCTTCGATACGACCTTCCGCTTCGATTTCCCCATCCTCGGACGCAACGGTGTAGACCTCTCCGACAAATATGACCCATACCCCCGTACATATCTTTCTGTCGCGACGGACGGGTTCCCGAACTGGTTCCAGAGCCTAGGGCCGAACGCTGCAGTTGGTGCGGGTTCGCTACTCCTCGTAATGGAGAAGCAGGTGGACTATGCGGTTGCAGCAACGCTAAAGCTGCAACGCGAGCGCCTAAAGAGCATGGAGCCGAAGGCCGAGGCCGTGGCCGATTTTGACGCGTACTTGGAGAGCTACTTCCCGACGGTGTGTTCTTCATGTATGCATCTTCCGTAGCATTGAGTATTCTGACACGTTGTCGTAGACCGTCTATAGCGAGAAGTGCCGCTCGTGGTACAAGGGAGGGAAGGAAGTGGGCAAGGTGACTGCACTCTGGCCAGGTAGGGTTTTAATCAAGTTCGAGGGGGACATGAAGTTGATCGGTCATAGGGTCCACTTTGCATGCCGCTCGTGCGCTGGCGCATCCTCGCTGGGAGGACTACAACTATGAACCAATTGACGGTCCTGTAAAGAACAGATTCTACTGGCTAGGCGACGGGCAAACTGTCGATGATAAGGACCCCAATGGCGACAGTGAGTGGTCATATGCGAACTCTGCATGAAGCGTTTTCTGACTGGTTTCTGCAGAGGCTTGGTACCTAAAAGATATTGATTATCCTCCTGGTACGTTTCTATGCGCGGTCACACTGACTTGTTTTGCTTACTCGCTACCCACAGTACCCAGTAAATAAATAGTCTCCGTTTTCTTATGTCATTGGTGGAGAAGTCGCCGTGTAACCTAAGTGTAATCTGTATTCTAATCGTTAGACCGCTATAGTATTTCATTGATCCATGCTCACATACGTTGGGTAGTTTAATCCATTTGAAATGGTAGACGGCAATGTACTGTATATGGTCAGAGCCTTCAAGCAAGTGAGAGTTGAGAAAAGGCTATTGATCCCGATGACAACGGCCTCGTGCTTGACATCGTCAATGTAAACAACGAATTAGTTTTGCGCCAATCACTTGGCCTTTTATCTCATCCTCGACCCTCTTACCTCTTACGAACCGTACGCAGGGGAGAAGCCCCAAGGGCTAGAAGAAAGCCTAGATGGCACCAAATTTTCTATCTAAGCTCGTCAACAAGGCGGCTCCAACCCACACGCGGGACCGTTCTGACCAGTCTTCAAAGTCGCCACGGCCAAGCATATCCAAGCCGCGTAGCAGGACTCCTTCTTCGGCTGCTCCTGCACCTCTTATAGCCTCAATTAGGCCCGCGTCACCAAACCCAGCACCAAACCCAACACCAAAAGAGGCAGAGAAGATGTCGATTCCGACATTTACCACTACCAATGTTGACGGAGAAAACGAGTCAGGTGCAGAGTCAGACAGCACGTTCCCTAGTGTGACCATTGTACCCCCTTCGCCTTTGGTTGGCCACCACGACCTGTCGCGTTCCAGTTCAGAGGCGAGCATTGCCTCTTCGGCAAATCGCCGGGTTGATGGGTCGCCGAATGACATGAACGGTAACATGATCAATGGCTCAGGCGGTAGACATCGTACGACATCCCACTCTGCCTCGAGGACAGCCCTTGGCCCTGCAGACGACGAAGTATCCACTCCGACCACACCCCGACCTCGCACGACTTCAAACAAGTCTACAAAGTCCACAAAATCAAACAAGTCCACCAAGTCTCGCTCGAGACCTGTGACTCCATTGACCGCAAAACCCGAAGTGCCCCCCATGCCATCTAAAACCCTTGAGCCTTCTCGCGAGGTGCGCAAGCAGTCGTCGAACCGCTCCCTTAACCGTCCACCACCGGTACAAATCGACCATACACGTGCTGCGACAAGTCCGGCACCACCACCCGCTCGAGGTTCGACGGAAAGTCAAGACGGACAGTCTGTAGTCTTCACCCCACGGGCACTCATCGTCGAGTCCCCGACGGCCATGCAATTACCAGAATACCCATCACCTCCACACAACCAATCTTTCCCTCAGTCGTCCACTTTCCCGTCTGGTAGTTCTGTTTACTTGGCTTCGCCACAACGCGACACCGACAATGCATCAATTATATCTGCCAACGGAACTACCAAGGAGAAAAAACGTCCTTGGCGCCGGGCGACCGCGTCGCGAAAGCCCACAGGCCTTGCCAGTGCCATCGCAGCCTCCAGCCTTGCCATCGCAAATCACAGTCTTACTGCTGCACAACAGGCGCAGTTCTCAGCCGCTGCAGCCGCGGCCGCGCAGCCCCCCAATTCTGCAGCGACTGCGCGGAAACTATCCTCCGCAAGTGCGCAGCACATATCCCCATCAACAAGTACGAGCTCGCGTCACCAGAGAACCAAGTCGAGTGAAATGTCACCCTCGGGCAAAAGTGCTCGTTCTACACGCGGGGGGTCGGCCTCTATCGCCAGCGACGATAGGTCGGAGTACTATCCAGGAGAGGACCGCCCGGACTACTACTCTGGCCTCGAGGACAGCTCAGATGACGATGGCGACGATTCGGAAGATAATTTGAATGATCTTGATTTGGGAGAAGATGATATGCCAGTCACAGGATTCGCGGTTGCAAGCAATAAGCGCAACGCCGACTTCCATGAACTGTTTTCGGACATCCCAGAGGGTGATTATTTGATCGACGGTAAGACACTCTACCTCATATTCTGGTATGGCTAGCTGACTGCTCTTAAAGACTACGGCTGTGCTCTGCAACGGGAAATACTCATACAAGGCCGGCTATATATATCCGAGAACCACATCTGCTTCCACGCGAACATTTTTGGGTGGATCACAGACGTTTGTCCCCTTTTATTGACTCCTCTTCTTTGTCTCATTTCGCATGCAGTTGTCAATTCCTATCAACGACGTTACCCATCTTGAGAAGAAAATGACTGCCTTCGTGATCCCTAACGGCATACAAGTGACGACGCGCCAGAACAAGTACAACTTCGCGTCTTTCCTGTCTCGTGACACGACGTATGACGTAATCCACAATATCTGGAAACTTGAACGTCCCGACGACGCCGTCAGCATCTCCAGCACAGGGCGAGCCTCATCCGACGCACCGGGCATGACCGCAACGCTTGTGGGACCCGATGGAAACCCAGCTGCGACAGCAAGGAAGGCTACGATGTGTTCGTGTGGCAGAGAGGGGAAGCATTTTTCTGAGACAGCACTAGAGGCTGTCGTGCCAGGGACACCGGAGAAGATATATGGGTTGATTTTTGCGAGCGGGTTCATGAAAGACTTCATGACGGTCAACCAAAAGCTTATGGGTGCGTGCCACGTCACTGCGCAAACTATTCGTACTTAACATGCCTCGTATTTTCAGATATCCAGATATCCGACTGGACACCCACAGCGCCCGGCTCGAAACTCCTCGCACGAAACATGTCTTACATCAAGCCGTTGAACGGGAGCCTCGGGCCCAAGCAGACCAAGTGCGAGATCCGGGACGAGATGGTGGCCTGCGACTTCGACGACTTTGTGGTGACGCTCACGACAACACGGACGCCGGAGGTGCCGAGTGGAGGCGTGTTCGCTGTGAAGACCCGGACGTGCATCATGTGGGCGGGACCGGTATCAACGCGTATCGTGGTGACGACCGAAGTCGAGTGGACTGGCCGCAGCTTCATCAAGGGCATCATCGAGCGTTCCGCCATCGACGGGCAAAAGGTGTATCATGGCGAACTCGAGAAGGCGATGCGCGCGTATATCAAGGAGCACCAAACGGAGTTCATCCCGGAAGGCGTCGATCCTGCTATCATCTCGCAGGCGGCAGCCGCAGCGGCTAAGGAGGGCGCAGGAGCACAGGATGGTGCAGCAGATGGAGCACCGAAGGAACTCACAGAGGAGGAGGGCCGCAAGCTCAGGGAGAAGGAGAGGAACCAGCGTGGCTTACAGTGGGCTTGGGACACGTTCGACGGCGCGTATCAGGTCGCCAAGCGGAGCACGGGGGGAGCGCTCGAGCTCGTACAAGACGCGTGGGAACAATCAACATCAACAACGATACTATATTTCGTTATCGTGCTCCTTGTGTTCAGCAACCTCTACACGCTAATGCGGTCGGGAAAACGGGAGGACTTGGCGGTGAGGAAAAGTTTGCGGAAGGAAGAGGAGAGGGAGAAGTGGGTGCAGGGCGTTGTTACGGCGCTGTGGGACGAGCTCGGTGCGGCAAAGACGCAGCAGGCGCTCAGTCCGCCGTCAGGCATGCCACCGGTTGCCTCCACTTGGAGGGAGGAGGTCACCCAGCTGCTTTCGGCCTTGGATACGGCGGAGGATCGGATACGAACCCTTCGGAGTGGCTTGAAGTCGGTAGAGCAACTGGAACAAGTGGACTAGTTGCTTTTTTGCGTTAGCCCCGTCACCCTTCAAATTCTTTCTTTCACTCGACGGACTGCGGTAGTAGATACCCAGGTTTCTTTATACACCGTGCTTTTCCATCTAGATTGGAAATGATCGATGATGTCCTTTATGATACTGCTTTTCAATGTAAAAACTACTAGTCTTTCACAAAAATAAATTCCAATGAACAAAAGACTCTATTCCCTAAGTAAATGTAGAATGTGCGGCTCCTTATACGACTCTCCAAGGGCAACAGTGAGCGCCAAGAAGAGCGTATGGGGCAACACGAAAGTGATCGCTTTTGTCCGATGTGGGTGTGGTCATTATAGTATCGTCCTTGTGTATGCGTATCCATGTGGCCATCTAGTAGTCCGGAGCCCAAGAAAAAGAGAAATGCAAGTGGTTGGCCTAGGCCTTGAGATCGTGATAGAGTTGCAGAATTATTGTGCGTGTGGCGGCCGTGCGGCGTGCTGTGAAAAGAACAGTCGATAAACAAGCTTAATTTAAATCATATCTCTCATGGAAATCGTTCTCAGGCCGACGGACGCCGCCCGAGGTCACATAGCATCAGCGCAGCCTTCATCATGTCCTCGTCCTCGGCACCAGGACGCACGGCGGACAGCTTTCCTCCTGGTTCTGTAGTCCACCTAATATCCCCTCCTGCCAACGTTCCCGGCGGTGTGATTGCCTCGTCCGTGTCCTCGTCTGTCAACTCCAGCTTCTCCGCTTCCCTTTCCTTCACCCGTACCTTCGAGCTCCGACGTGGCCTGGAGGCGTGCCTGTCTGACAGCCGGGCCGCCGCACACGCCCACTCTAGGGTTCTTTTTGAACGCTGTGATTTGGTGAAGTCGACGTACTCCCGCATAGGTGGGCTGAAGGGTGCAGCGATGGGTGATGAGGGCATGTTGTCCCAGATGGCAGCGTTGGGGTCGCGTTGTCGCGTTGGAGTGCGTGGCGGTGGCATCGGGAGCTCTGAACGCGAGGCGATGGAGTCAAGCGAAGGACGTGACGAACGGCTCGTTATCGTGTGTAGTGGAAGTGATGATTGTGAATGACTATGCGACTTGTTTGTCGTGTTGTTCAACGCGGTTTTTCGTTCCATCTGACGCTTGTTCTGGAACCAGATAGTGACTGATTTTGTTTCCCTATAGCAAATTTAAAAAAACCGACGCGTAATAACGTAGAGAGATGACATACATTCCCCCGAGCCTAGCTACCGTGTCACGGTCCTCTCTTGATGGATGAGAGTTTTCGTGAAATAGGTTCTCGAGCATAGTGAGCTGGTCGTTCGTGAAACGCTTGCGTGTACGGCGGAAGGATAGGGCTGTTGAGCTGGTGGCATCGTCGGAAGAGTCAATGCTGGCTGTGGAGGACGTACGGGACAGCGAGGGGAGGGACATGACTGCTATGTGTTGGTGGGGAAATTTGATTCCGGTTGAGCGGTATTTTATATTCGTTTCCCGCCTGTTGATTACAACCAAACTTTGCACGCGACATCAACGCGACTTGTCACGTGCACGTGTCTGCTAAACGCGATCGTCGATCGTTGATCAGATTCAACACCCCGATTCTCGAAGTTGTACCTTCTTTTTTTCATTCATCCTCTAATTCCTCACCGTTCTGAACGTCGACAGCGGCCCCCGCCCCGCGAACTAAAGTACCTACTGGACTTGCAGTTTGGTTTCTAATTTAACAAATAAATTTCCCCACTTCACGTCACTCATTTGACATGGAAACGGCTTTTTCCATAGGGGTAGTTAAATGACAAAATTTCACATTCACATTCCATTATGGTAATACTCGCCACCCGAAAGCCTTCGTTGGGAGACCCCTAGTGCGATCCTTGATCTGCCCCCCATCTCCTTTGGTCGCAGGTGTTTTCTTTTCTGTAGAACTTGGTGCTTTGTGTTCAACAGCCCCGAGAGGATTACTGTAAGATCACGAGGAATGGCATGTCGACACTCCTTGTCGGCCGCCCCTATCGACATCCTTACGGCAAGACCCAGATTAACTCCTGAGTCACAATTCGCCACGCCAAGTAACCCCTGACATTCGTTCTCTTAAGTTTGCCCTATGTAGTTTGCCCCGTCTCGGCCCCTGGTACCACCTCAATCACAGAACGCGTATAATTGCAAATTGGTAAAGGACCCAATCATAGGCGCTATTCTAAGAATATCACGGTGAAATTATTTCAGCGGTATTTTGTTCAGTTGATTCTAATTCATGTCCAGGACGCTGTTGCAAACTGGCGTCGCCACTCGTAGACAAACAGCTGGCAGCCACTCCCTTGTGGCTGCCCATTGCCACCACTTGCAGGCAAGACTCGCATTAACAACCTCTCACTACGTATACGACTACGGAGTTCTCCGTGAAGCGGTTGCATTATGCTCCATTGCTGACTCGATCCATAGTGCTACCCACCCCAACTCGTAGGCACAATGAAAATTAGAACCGACCTGGGGCACACGGGCTGCCAGTCGAAATGAGATATCTCCCTTGGACGACCGAAAATGTCACGGTGAGGTTATTTCAGTGTATTATTTTGCTCAGTCAATTCTAATTCGTGTTCAGGATAGTGCTATTGTGCGTTGAGTGCGTCAACACCCTTCATAACTTGCCACTCCCTTGTGGCTGCACATGCCACCGCTTGCAGATTCAGGCCTGCTTTATATTAACAACCGTGAGGCAATCACTTGCACCGTGCATGATGGTCGTCGAGATTCTGCCAAGATTCTGCCGTGTGCGACATTCTTATGCGTGTGGGACACCGCCCCTACCAACAAACCCTCGAGTCACAGTTGCACTCCTGATTTTGATCGAACCGACCATGTTCGCGACTGGTAAGATGCCGTTGTATCATTGTTGCATCACACACTGAGCCGCATAATGGGCATAGCTAGTATGATTCTGACGACCCAGATATACATCAGCTGTTGTGTTTCGCCTCCATCAGCATACTAGCAGCCCGCTGCTGGGACACGGTCGATGAGTCAAGCTTCGGCGCCCGAAATAGCTCGGCCAGCTACGACTACTGAGCCACATCATCGGAATCATTATTTAATTACGCCCCAAATACCTGCAGCTTCGACAAACCACATCATGATTCACTGCCAGATACCGCTAAGTTAGTACCGTTGTCCTGAATCGTGGGATGCACCTTGACAAGTTGCAGACCCTTGCTGTGGAGACCTTCTGATGTTGATATTGCCCCTGCCTTTAAGAAGAAAGACTGCCGATTACAAGGCCCACACCCCTTATCCCAACCAGTGACAGGTTTGTAGATGTATGACCCATACAATGAGGAAATATCTATATCCAGTGCACAGAATGTGAGTGCATGGAACCGTTACACCTTTTTCCAAATGCTCACGCGGTCTATTTTACATCAGTACGTCATTTGTTGAGTGTGTTCTCGGGATAAGTCTCTGTGGACTAACCAGCGTTGCCAGATGCGTGTCTGACTTTATGGGTGAGCCGAATGTTAGAACGCCGCCGCTTTTCTTTTTGTTGAACAACTATCAGATATACGCGTACACTCTCATGCTTCCTCTGGAAATCACTGTAATCTGGAAGGCTGCCTGGAACATCCCAATGGGTCTTTACTTGTGTACAAGATTCACACCCTTGGCAATCCTATTGATACTGTTCAATTGTAGGCGGCATTTACCCATCCTTTACCGATGAAATGCCAAACATTCCTCCCAGACGACCTACATGGGGGCTGTTTTGCTTACCAAGGCATATTGATATGTAAGTATCGGAGGCCCTTGCAATTCTTTCCGGGAACTAATGATGGCGGTGGTGCAGGGGGTGTAAATGTGTCGTTATTCGTTTCTGAAAGTCAGTGGGCTGTATGTAGCTCTCTTTCCAAGATCGAGTTGCCTGAGGACGAAACCAGTGATATTTGCCATCAGGACCTGGGCGATATGGGGCAGAGGTCGCAACATCACAGTGCTCCTTTCCTGCTTCTTTCTTTTGATATGGAGTGCGAGTTTCGTCATCGTATCCGTGTGAACTACATCGGCTCCCAACTTCGCCGTGCGCACCCGTGAGCCATTAACTTGCATCTTCACCAGTTAGACTTCCCGTGCTGAAGGATGATTAGTTGAAAATCCGCCACCCTGTTACTTTTACTCCGGCAACGATAAAGTGATTTTGACCAATTTTGCCCTTGTTATGTTCTTTCACTCTGGTTAGTCGCCTTGATCAATCACCAAAGTGTAATTTCCAAACGCCTATCTCAAGTGAACCTGTGTCTTGCATCCTTTAAAGCATATCAGTACTATCACGACTCCATCTCTCATCTCTCCAGTCACAGACTCAAACTCCAGAGAGTCGTTCATTACGACGGTTGGTCCCCTCCCGCACGCTTGATTCAGTACTCTTAAATAACCGAATTTGACAGGCACTTTCTATTACGCGTGTGTCTTTGCATCCTCAGTTATTATGATATCTATTGGCATCGTCCTGCCTGTATGCGTATCCAGTATGCCCATCCCGATGACTCTGACTAGAGGCATTGTTCCAGCTTTCTTCTGTTCCGACCCCGCTGGCGTAAGTCATTTCTCGTTTCATTGGCTCTCTAATATCAACGAATGTCGGTTTCCATTAGCATCCAGCTTACCATATGCCCCATACTTGCATGTCGGATGCTCCTTCACTTGCATGAGCAAGGACATCGCACGCAGATCAACTGTTCTGGGTCTGGGTCTTTATCCTTGTCCACGCTACACGTGGACACGCTGTTATTTAGGCAGACACCTGACTTGTCTATTCAAGATGAATAAAGCCGCACGACTTAACACAAAAAGAAATCGATGGGTCGAATTCAGCCCAAGCCCACGGGTTAGATGACGGCTCTTCTTACTCTCCTCGATATTGCTTTTGCATGCTCTGCGCGATGTGGTCCGGTGATCGACTCTATCGCTTATTCCCCAATGACGTCTTTTGAACTCGACATTGGACCTCCCCTTGCGCTGCAAACCCTCCCCTTCCTCTGTCTGTATGTTTGCATATACCTTCGCGCAACACACGTAAAATTCGGGTTAGTAACACTGTGCGTTGAATGTGGCAACGCCCTTCGTAACTACTTGCCACCTCCGTTGTGGCTGCACATTGTCACCACTTGCAGATGCTGACTTTATATTCGCAACCCATTTTTTCGGGGTCTTCACGTTCGAAAGATTCTGCCGCGTGCGACATTTCTTATGTGTATGGGACACCGCCTCTGCGAACAAATCTTCTGGACACAGCACTCTTCCTGTTAACGACCGGTATGTATCATTGTTGCACCACCCTGAGCTGCATAATTGGCACAACTAATATTTGGGCGCTGATGATCTACGTATGTATCGGGCGTTGTTTTGCGTCTGAAACAGACAACTTCAGTATCAGCGTAGCAGCCTGATGGCATGGCCGACGAGTCACCAGTGCTCGAAATATCTACACACCGAGTTGGCCGGGGCTAGCCACGCAACGAAGTCATTATGCCCCATATACGACAAACCAAATCACGACTTACTCTGTAGATACAGCTGGCCCCGAGTTCGGCATCGTGGGATGCCATCTTTGACAGCTTTGCTTGCCCTTGCTGTGCAGACATCCTGATGTCCGCTTTTAAGAACCAATGTCGCCGCCGCTCAAATGGTGACCGCCCCGCCCCGCCCCGCCCCTAATCCCATGCAACCAGTCCCAGAATTGGAGGCGGTAACTCTTTCACCGACATTCTTGAGGTACAGCTATTCGCAAAACGTGAGTACACTTATACGTATTGCCTGGACTCTGAAGGCTCACGAGATCTGTTTAGTACGTTAATTGTTGGATGCATTTCTTCCTGAGGCTTTTGCGGACTGACCACCTTTGCCAGATGCGTGTTTGACTTTATGGGTGAGTCATCCATATAACTGTCATCGCTTTGAGTATTACTGAATAACCGTCAGATGTACGAGTATGCTCATATACTCCCCCTGGAAGTCGTTGTGATCTGGAGGGCTGCGTGGAACATCCCCAAGGCTCTCTACTTGTGTACACGATGCACACCCTTGATAATCCTTTTGACGCTGGCCTACTGTAAGCATTCAATCATCATGTTATCGATAAGATGCCCGATACCAACCTCAGTTAACTTTACTGAGCGCTGCCTGGCGTACCAAAACACATTAACATGTAAGTATGAGCACCTCACAATTAGCAAAGCTGTTGACTGTTGTGGTACAGGGGGTGTAAATGCATCTCTATGTGTCTCCGAGAGTCAGTGGGCCTTCCTATCTCCAACACTGACTTGCCTGAAGACGATATGCAGTGATATTTGCTATTAGGACCTGGGCGATATGGGGCAGAGGCCGCAACATCACGGTGTTCCTTACCTGTTTCTTCCTCGTGACATGGATTGCTAGTTTCGTCACCATATCTGTGTGGACTAAATCGGCTGCGACACACAGCCCAACAGGCCCCCGTGAGCCATTATTCAAGTCTTGCCAGGTACTCGTGTTAAGTGAAGGTCTAGTGGCTGTGCCTTTCTGTAGCTACTACTACGCCCTTGGAGTTAACAACAAGATCGTTTTGACGAACTTTGCCCTTATCACTTTCTTTTACTCCGGTGAGTCGTTTCAAATGACCGCAATCCCAAAGTTTAATTAGGCGCCTATTTTAAGTGAATGCGTGTCTCATATCTTTCAAAGCATATCAGTACTATCGCGACTCCGAGTCTCGTTTTTCAGGCCACGGCCCCAGCCTCCGAAGAGTCGTTTATTATGACGGTCGGTCCTCTCCCGGCAATCTTTCAATAGTGTTGTTTTTTGAGTAGTTCAGGCACCTTTTACTACGCATGCGTTTCTGCGTCTTCGGCTCTCATGTTAGGCGTTGCCTGCATCCTGCCTGTGTGCTCTTTTTTTACGCCCTATTGCGGTCAACGACACTCACGGCATCCTTACAGGTCGCTTTTGTTTCGCTCCCAGTGGTGTAAGTCTGTTTCTTGTTAGCTGGAAAATGTTGTTAAATGCCGGGTTGCCTTTAGTGTCCAACTTACTATATGCCCGATACTTGCATGTCGGATGCTCCTTCACTTACGTGAGCAAGGGCGTCGCACGCAAATCGATTCCTCAAGCTCTTTATCCTCGCCCACGCCACATGTGGATACGTTGTTATTTAGGCAGGCACCAGACTTGTCTATCCAAGATGAATAAGGCCACGCGAACTGAGCACAGAAACTGTCAAATTCAGCCCAAGCTCACGAACTAGATGCCGAACCTTATTCCTCTCCCTGACATTTCTTTGCTCTCCCAGATGTAGTCGGATCATCTATTCTATCGCTCGCCGTACTATAGCGTCTTTTGAACTAGACATTAGGCCTTCCCCTTGCGCTGCAAATACCCCTCTTTCTCTGCTTGAGTCTTTGCATCAATCCTCGCGCCACACCATGGTTCGTTACCATGCGCTATTGCTTATTCCCTAATAACGTCTTTTGAACTCGACATTGGACCTTCCCCTTGCGCTGCAAATATTTCTCTTCCTCTGTCTGTATCCTTGCATATATCTTCGCGCAACACACGTAAACTTCGGGTTAGTAACACTGTGCGTTGAATGTGGCAACGCCCTTCGTAACTACCTGTCACCTTCGTTGTGGCTGCCCATTGCCACCACTTGCAGATGCTGACTTCATATTAGCAACCCATCTTTTCGAGGTCATCACGTTCGAGAGATTCTGCCGCGTGCGACATTTCTTATGCGTATGGGACACCACCTCTGTCAACAAACCTTCTGGACACAGCACTCTTCCTGTTAACGACTGGTATGCATCATTGTCCTGTGATACATAATTGGCACAGCGAGTATTTGAACTCTGATGATCTACGTATGCATCGGGCGTTATTTTGCGCCTGAAACAGAGAACTTCAGCATCAGCGTAGCAGCCTGATGGCACGGTCGACGAGTCATACCAGCACTCGAAATATCTACACGCTGAGTTGGCCTGTGGTAAGGCTGGGTGTCCTATACAGGAAACACCAGCTCTATCGGGTTTTCTTTCTTTAGCTACCGTTTACCTGCTTTCACTACGTAGTCTTATCTTACATGCACGACTCCGTAACATTCCCGTATCTATCCATGTAGCTGATTTCTCTGCCATCAATTACAGATTTATACTCGAGTTGTGGTTGGCCTTGTTCTACCTAAATTACGCGTGTTCGAGCCCCAGATCCGCCTTCGATCTCACTTGCAAAACTACTTTGCACGTTGGGATTGGGTTTTTATATGGGTTTTAACACTACTTTGTTCACATACGACCACCATCATTCTTCACACTGGGATCGGACTAGTAGTGGCTGGAAAAGGGCACATCGACGGCTGGACGGCAGGGTTGACCTTGCGACACCTGGGTCACGTCGAGCTGCATTTTCTGGGGCCCAGACTGCACCCCACTGCCGTCGCTGCAGCCGCTCCCCGAGTCACTCCTGGTCCGAGACTGCTCTGAACCATAACCGAAATCTTATCTTATCGCTCACATCATTTGTTCTTTTCGAGTTTCTTTAGTGTCACTTGCATGTATTTAGGTGTCCTCCCATATTTCTAATGGCGTATTGAATCTTTCTTTCGGTCAACCATCATCTCCCTACTTAGGTCTCTGTCCTGCATGCTATTGCCGCCTCTAAGGTTGGTGGCAAGACCGAGATCAAAACAGCATTTGTTCGCTTATATCCGGGCTTGATCCGGATTTATCTGCCGCTCGGCAACGCACCTCCCGGCCTTTCGTCGTCGTTTTACTCGATCACGATGAGGCTTTGAATCTGTATGTAATAAAGTTGGAATTTTAGTGGGCATGGGCGCGGCGCAGGACGACAAATGCATGAAAAACTCGAATGTATCACGGAGATTGAAGTCGGATGATGATCAGGGTGATGTCCGTCGGCTCCTCCGCAACCCCGCCGCCAAACGAGAAGACAGTTATCTTCCACTGTCAGGGTCGACAGCACTTGCAACACCTGAGAATGGTTCGAGGAGAATAAATGCTAGCGATTTCATATTTTGTGCCTTTTTTCCCGAGTCTTCCATTTCTGGTTGAGATATTTTTGGACTTGCATATGGGGACCGAAATTCACCGAATTAATATTCAGTGTACTGGTCATGGTGCAGCTCTTACAAAAATAAAAATGCACACTGTCAGGGACATCTGCCGCAATTTTAGATCATTGCTTCCTACTCTACGCAGCCGCAATTGTGAACAAGGGTAGAACTTGGCTTATGACATGATGCAAGGATAATGTAGCGAGAAAATAGCTCTTCCTGGCTCAGAAATTAAGGTATATACTCGATAAAGTCTCTAGAAGGTACCAATATTTTAGGCCACTTTCTCACTTAGAGCTGGTAAAAATGACGACGAAAGGCTTGGATATGTGCTGCCGAATAAAAGATAAGGATCCGGATCAAGCCCGGATATACCAAATGCTGTTTTGACCTCGGTCTCCTTACACCTCCGCAACAGTACTACAGCCACGAATACGCTCGTATTCCTCAAGCCATCAACCCTGCAACACCGCGTGCCTACGATACGTCGTCTTTGTCTGATTTTCGGTTCTTCTTTCCACCCCCGCCCCCATTTGAGGTCGATTGATCTCTTTTTATTGTCTCTATACTTTATCTCAATCTCACAACGTCTTTCTGTGGGTGACGACCGGATCCCGTGCTTACGGGGGGATAGATTTATCTTCCACGCTGAGGCTAGCTGCGTAATGAAGTCATTATACCCCAAGGCCCACACACGACTAATTATAACCAAACCACGACTTACTCCCTCCGGATACCGCTAGCGCCGGGTTCTGCATGATGGGATGCCGTCCTTGACGGCCTTGCTTGCTCGTGCTGTGCAGACATCCTGATGTCCGCTTTTAAGAACCAATGTCGCCGTCGCTCAAACGGTGACGGCCCTTAATCCCATGCAACCAGTCCTAGATTTGGAGACAGTAACTCTTTCACCGATATTCTTCAAGTACAGTTATTCGCAAAATGTGAGTGCACTTATACGTATTGTCTGGACTCTGGATGCTCATGCGATCTGTTTAGTATGTTAATTGTTGGATGCATTTCTTCCTTGGGGTTTTTGCGGACTGACCACCTTTGCCAGATGCGTGTTTGACTTTATGGGTGAGCCACCTACATAACTGTCATCGCTTTGAGTATCACTGAATCACCGCCAGACGTACGAGTATGCTCATATACTCCCCCTGGAAGTCGTCGTGATCTGGAAGGCTGCGTGGAACATCCCCAAGGCTCTTTACTTGTGTACACGATGCACACCCTTGATAATCCTTTTATTGCTAGTCAATTGTAAGCGTTCAGTCATCATGTTATTGATAAGATGCCTGATACAAACCTCAGTCGACTCTACTGGGCGCTGCTTGGCGTACCAAAACACGTTAACATGCAAGTAAGAGCCCCTAACAATGATCCAAGCTGTTGACGGTTGTGGTACAGGGGGTGTAAATGCGTCGCTATTTGTCTCCGAGAGTCAGTGGGCCTTCCTATTTTCAACACTGACTTGCCTGAAGACGATATGCAGTGATATTTGCTATTAGGACCTGGGCGATATGGGGCAGAGGCCGCAAGATCACGGTATTCATTACCTGTTTCTTCCTCGCGACATGGATTGCTAGTTTCGTTATCATATCTGTGTGGACTAAATCGGCTGCGACACACAGCCCAACAGGCCCCCGTGAGCCATTATTCAATTCTTGCCAGGTACTCGTGTTAAGAGAAGGTCTAGTTGCCGTGCCTTTCTGTAGCTTCTACTACGCCCTTGGAGTTAACAGCAAGGTCATTCTGACGAACTATGCCTTTATCAATTTCTTTTACTTCGGTGAGTCGTTTCAAACGACCATAATCCCAAAGTTTAATTAGACGCCTATTTTAAGTGAATCTGTCGCTCATATCTTTCAAAGCATATCTGTACAGTCGCAACTCCGAGTTTCGTTTTTCAGGCCACGGGCTCAACCTCCGAAGAGTCGTTTATTATGATGGTCGGTCCTCTCCCTGCAATCTTTCAATAGTGTTGTTTTTTGAGTAGTTCAGGCACCTTTTATTATGCATGCATCTTTGCGTCTTCGGCTCTCATGTTAGGTATTGCCTGCATTCTGCCTGTATGCTTGTTTGTTACGCCCTATTGCGGTCAATGGCACTCACGGCATCCCTACAGGTCGCTTTTGTTTCGCTCTCGGGGGCGTAAGTCGGTTTCCTGTTATTAACTGGAAAGTATTGTTAAATGCCGGGTTGCTATTAGCGTCCAACTTACCATATGCCCGATACTTGCATGTCGGATGCTCCTTCACTTGCGTGAGCAAGGACGTCGCACGCAAATCGATTCCTCGAGGTCTTTATCCTTGCCCCCGCTGCACGTGGATACGTTGTTATTTAGGCAGGCACCAGACTTGTCTATTCAAGATGACTAGAGCCACGCGAACTTAGCACGGAAACTCATCGACGTGTCGAATCCAGCCTAAGCCCACAGAGTAGTTGCCGAACCTTATTACTCTCCCTAATATCACTTTGTTCTGCCAAATGTGGTTGGATTATCTACTCTATCGCTCGTTATACAATAACACCATTTGAACTAGACATTAGGCCTTCCCCTTGCGCTTCAAATACTCCTCTTCCTCTGCCTGAATCTTTGCATCAATCTTCGCGCCGCGAGACGGTTCGTTACCATGCGCTCTAGCCGACGCCAATGGGTCATTAAACGTCTTTCTATCGTCTGAGTTCTTGCTTGCTTTCTCGGCAGAAGCAAGCCTGCTCGCTATGCTGCGCTGGTCCCTGTTTAAAGCTGTTAAGACACCTGTGGCGCAGATATTAGAATACTGCACTGACTTTGAGTCAAGATCGATGTGATCTTTGTCAGACCCGATGCTGTAGCTTCCCTGGTAGTCAGAGTATTCAAACTCTCCTTCATCACGAGGACCTTTGCGCTGAGGCCTGCCAATCGTGTCGTTCAGCATGCACCGTAGCGCCTGCAGTAAGGAGGCCTACCTCTGGTCGCCAGCTTCGTAGACTTGAGAATTTCCAACGTTCGATTGCATAGTATGGGAGTTTGGTTGAAGTTTAAGTAGTTTGGTTCGAAGAGCTCGAGGTTATATATGATGATGGTAGAACCACTGACGTCATCAACTCGCTACAAATGACATCTTCCAAAAGATCAGACCTGACAGGAACTTGATGAGACGTCGACTGCATACCATAACAATACGATGACAGCGTTAAGGGTAGTTTAATTGATCAACGGTCCCCAGTCAAAGGTGGAGTTTGTATAAGTAAAAGGTGAGCGAAGTTTCCACTTCTCAAGATCGCCTGATCATTGATAGCAAGCCCCAACCGCAGCCACCATGTCAGCCTTGACTGTCCCTCGCTGGAAAACTGCAATTACCAACGCCCTTTCAGAGTATCAAAATTCCACCGGTAGGCAATAGGAGCTTCAGATCATAAGTTCTTCAGCTGACGCATTCCATCGGGCTACAGTGGTCCAACTTGCCTCGATTGACCCAACAACACCTGTGCCCCATGTCCGCTCGCACATCTTTCGCGAGTTCATAAGCCCGACATCAAAGCCATTCCTGCCTCTGTTCATGACTACCACCGATATCCGCACGCCGAAGACCGCGCAGATCATATCCAACCCTCATGTGCAGGTTGCTTGGTGGATCGAAGGCACTCAGGAGCAGTTTCGCATTAGCGGCCTCGCAAGCGCGATACCTGCCCTCACCAACGACCTGTATAAGCACTTCTTGCATAACGTTGAGCACGCGGCTCCCAACAGTGCTGTCGCTGCTCTGAAAGAGGAGAACTTTGATTGGGAGGCAAAGAGGAGGGAGTCCTTCAAGAGTATGAGCGGACATATGAAGGCTACCTGGTGCCGCCCTACACCTGGTTCGCCGCTGGTAGGTGGTGAGGAAGAAGCAAAGAAGTGGCCAGTCAAGTTAGAGGAGCCAGGTGAAGATGCCGACGAGGAGGCTAAGAAAAATTGGGAGACGGCCCTTGGGAACTTTGCATTGCTGATCGTTGACCCCACCGACGTCGATTATTGCGAACTGGGTGTCTTGCCGAATCGCAGGACGAGGTTTTGGAAAACGAACGACGGATCGTGGGATTCCGAGGCAGTCGTTCCCTGATTTTTTCTGGACTTCCCTCCCCCCCTCAGAATGGGCCTCTTCGCAGAATCCTTCAGATATTGGCACCTCCAACCTACCTCAAATGCTTTGATAACTAAGCTATAAACTGCAGTGTACCCCCTGACTATTCTCGAACTCCCTGAAGACGCTCTTCGATTAATAACTCAAACACTCTTGATCCCGCCTGTAGCAGTCCAGCTATTTCTACATGGTATAGCGCAGAAATTACAACAGTGAAATTGGTATATAAAGAAGAATAAGTGATATATCGTTTTGTGTCAAAATATGTATGTATATAAATGTCGTCGTTCATTTCATTGTTTCTCCGTCGTAGTGATCATCGATCAAGCCTTTGCCTTCTTCCCTTCTGGCTCCTCGCTGGCCTCTTCGGTGAGATCGTCTCTGCTTCTCTTTTTGCCATTCGATGCGGGTGCTGCCGATTTTTCAACATACTCATCTTCCTTCTCTTCGCCTTCTTCGTCCTCCTCTTCCTCTTCAGCAGCATCAGGCTAGTTTTCACTACGTCAGGACAGGGTGAATTTGGAACTTTCGATGAACTCACATTTCCCAATAACATCGCAGTCAAACTGGCCTTATTGGCGACCTTAAAAGCCAACCGGCGTTTGTGAGCCTTTGAGAGTGTGTTTGATGATGATGGAAAAACCAACCGAATCCTCTTCTCCGTCTTCATATTCTTCGTCTTCCTCTCCCTCCTCCTCCTCCTCGTCTACGTCTCTGGAGCCTCCCTAGCAGACGGTCACGATTGATACGTATGCGAAAACTGTCGGTGCTCGACCCACCTCATCGCCCAGCTCATACTCGTCACTCTCCTCCCCCGAGTCTTGCTCCTCCCCCTCCTCAGCGAAATCCGCGAGTCCATCGTCCCCTTCCGTAACCTCCGGCACAAGTTTATCTGCGGGTTCTGACATTGTTTCCCAAGTTCAGTTCAAGTGGGGGTGGGTGCGGGAATTCCGTATAGGTTAGGATCGACCCGGGAGAGGTGTAAAGGGGGCGATGGGAAGCTGTGGGTGTGAATATTCCTCGGGTCTGACACCTTCAACCTGAATACGAACCGGGACGTGATGTTGCTGTGGGTGTCACGTGGGGGACGCGACGCGCGTTTCGTGCTCTGGATCTGCCTGATTTGCGTAGATGTTACTGCATGATCGAGTCGAACGTTCGTCCAGAACGGGCGGCCTGTGTTCATCAGTCGAGTTGATCAATGTTGTCATGCCACCTTGAAATATATTTACTTCGTATGAACGTCCGGGGCCACGCTCATACCGATTCTCCGTATTCTGGTCCTGCCCCCTCGAAGGCGAATGGTGATCGGAGCAAAAGCAGACCCGCCTTGAGGATGAGTTCGTTGAACTGATACATTGAGTGGCCTGGCGCCTGCCGTCCGCAAGTTCATCCAAGCTCGTTCTCGCTCCTTTGCAGTTGAAGACCTTCGCGTCGAAATGTGGCGCCTCTCGATTTATACGTGGAAAGAAGCCTAAATAGGTGTCCATTCACTTTACGATTCTGAGAGGGACCTCTTCCTTGACCTCGCAGTTGCCTTCAATATCCCCAGCAACCTTTATGACTGGTGTTTGCCTCGCGGTCCTTGACTTTGTTGGCGTATTGACGTATTGTCCATTATTAACACATATTGGGAGGTGTTCAGTGATCAAACGCGTTAAGGTGGAATTCATCGCTATGTATTAGTGTGCAGGCATTCTTCCGAGTTCTACGATATCGTGTTGTCCATTCCGAACAATTTATAAACCCAGTCCGACACTCAATATTTGTCATGTGGCGTAGTACGTGGCGAATTGAGAGCTTGTAAACTGCTGGTCTTATCTTTAATTTCGCCGGACCGATGCGATTTGATAACCTGTGAAGCTGGCTCCTGCATCACCCCCTCCTCAGTTTGACTGAACACCGTGCCTTCCAGGCCAACACTCGTAGAGATTTCAGGCCGTAAGCTCAGATCAAAGTTGAGTGTCGTCAGCCGGGTAAGCCTCGCTGTCTGACCGTCCCATCCACGACCCTGAGTTAGGCGATAGATGATGAGATAATTGGCGATTTGCTGGATTGTTGTGTAAGGCATAGAACAAAGTGCCGAGGTGTGACTTACCTGTGCAGCTGATGCGACGACCAAGAAAACTGAGTTTATGGGGTGGTTGAGGGCGTAGGTTATCAGGAAAATCAAAGCGAACGTTGAATAGATGGAGGCAGATTCAACCAATATCGTGACGAGGGAAACATAATCGCTCCCAGCGCCTTCAGGGAGGCTGTCCACAATCTTGCGTCGATAGTAGAGCAGGCGCATGGAAATGAGGAATGTGAGGACAACGTTGACGCCCAGGGAAACCGCGAGGTATGCCGTTCCAAAGGCGATCGGAAGAGAACTATAGAGAGATAATCCAGGTTGGCTGGACTGAAGAGCCCAGATGACGCCCAGTGCTGTGTAGCTCATCAATTTATGCACTGAACAGCTTAGGCTTACATACCGAATGAGGCGAGAAGGAGAAAACAAGGGAAAACTAGCGCGAGGGAGGCATACAAATTACTGCCGAAGGCCGACCAGATGACCCAACAGCGCCAGAGCTAGTAGACAATTCAAGATCATCAGAATATAATAAATCTGTCCTCATGCAGTTATTAAAACCCACGACAAGAAGATCAGATAGAAACGTGAGGCTGAACAACGAGGCAATGAAGAGGATATTGATTGGAAGGTTTTGCGTCGCGAGGAAGTACTCCCATGGACCGCCAGGGTAGTTGCGGTTGTCGACATATATCATTTGGACGGTGTTGGATTGCGCGACCTCGAAGATTGTCTCCACACACAAAAGAAGACTAATATACACCAGAAGAAAGGTCGACCGACGCCTTTCTTTTCGTGATTTCCAGAGGAAGGTCGCGCAGGTGAGATACAGGACCAGCTGGATCCCTAAATCATTCGATTAGCTGTACAAAAAAAACCGGCCGGTCAAGTTCTCATACCATATCCGACACCAGAGACAAAGTCTGCCGCGAGGAATGAACGCTCCAGAAAGATCGTGTGCGAGTCTTCGTCTGGACCGTAATATGGAGGCATGTTTGTAGTGTTCGATGAAGAAAGATGGTGGGTTTTTAAAGCAAAACTGGGGCAGTGTGCGCCCCATCGCACCAGAGTGATTGATTCTTTCATCAAGGGAGGTTTGGAGGCCACATGGTTTGTATGCACCCATCGTCGTTTGTATTTGGGCTAGTGTGTTGACGAAGATGATATTAAAAACACACAAGAAACCTACAAGAAACACACAATTATAAGATCGAGCTAGAAGACCCGCTGTATGGCCAAGAATCTTAACCACATGAACGCGTTGCAAGAGCATAGGCAACAGGACTCGATTGTGAACTGTAGGCACCCTAAATCTTGCGAATTTTGTAATAAATAAAAAAATGTGGTAAGTCCAAAGGCAGACTTGCCAGTATCCAAGAATAGTCGGAAGCTTCACGGAGGCGAGTAGCCTCGGTAAGGGCGGAACTTCAAAGTTTGAGATTCTTTCAAACCTGTGCCATCGGTGGAGTTACTGGACCTGCTGTAGTGGTCCATCAGTTTCAAGCTTTAATTCAAAGCTTGACCGCAGTTAGCCATTGGCGGTCCATGTAGGCGCTCGCGACGCGCATACATATGTGCCATTTATGTTACAAAGCCAATTCATTCTGAAAGGCGTTTATTTCTGGGTCGCTGAAGATTAAATCCTTCGTCAATTGAGTTGTGATCGAGTCGTGGTATAAAGGAGATAAGCATGTGGCAAAGAGTGTGGTACTTAGCTGTAAAGTATTGATCGGGAGGATTGTGTCTACAGCATGCCAGAAAATTATCAGTTCATCGAATAAAACATGATGTCCACTGTCTAGGCAGTGTTTTATGATTCCAATTCCAGCAAAAAAATGGGATACGTAGGCAGGTCTGAAAAGGTAACGATTGGTTATTGTTGGCAGGAGATCGAAGGATGAAAGGAGTGCAGAGAGTTCCACGAGCAGATAATACGCAGAGAGCGGTGGCTGTGGATATACTGTTGCGTGAGAGTGTTGTACGATTGTGGTGATCTCTAGCTGTGTGTCTAGTGATATCAGGCTCTAGTATGATTCAGCAGTGAGGCTCCAAAGATTTGTAGAACCTGGGGTGCATGACGCGCATGTAAACGACGGGGCAGAGTCCTCAACAAGGCCTTGATAGCACCAAAGTTGGCTTGAGGTATTTAACTTGACAGTAGAGGCATGCAGAGGCGGTGGGGAGAAAACGAGTGTTGAATATGTATCAGAGTCCAAAGCAGGTGACGAAGGCGCTGGCGGAGAGCTAGGAGGAAGCGGGGTTGACAATCGTGGTGTCTGAGGGTACGTTCCTCTTTTGGTGGTGACGAGGCGACGAGGGTGTATGATGTTGGTGTGTCGTCCGACTGCTCTGCTTTGATGGTCAAGCGTTTAGCTTTCTGGCAGCATTGGTTTGGAGGCGGCACTTCTTCCTTTTCCTTGATTACCGGAGATATTTCCAACAGGAAGTGTGTATGCGCCTTTTTGGATACCCCGATGTTTCTTCTTGACTAGGCCTTTTTGGCGGGAGAAAAAGCGATGAACGTCTTGGGACGCAAGATTCGGTGCCGCTACCTATCACGACTCTTGACGGTAGGTATGCGTTTATTGGCATCCCAGATCTTGTGTAGTTCGTCCAGGCACAATTATGTGCTTCGAAGCTTGCTGCGTTCATTCAGGATGCCGATCAGTACTGTGCGTTGCAGATCCACTGAACATTTTTTTAATGCTGAAATGCGAGGGCTAGTGAACCAGCTCATACTCGTCATTCTCCTCCCTGGAGTCTTGTTCCTCGTCCTCCTTAGCCAACTCCACGGATCCCTCGCCTTCATCTCCCTCCATAATCTCTAGCACAAGTTTATCTGCAGTTTCCGACATTGTTTCCCAAGTTCAGTTCAAGTGGGGGTGGGAGTGGGAGTGGGAACTCCGTATAGGGCAAGATCGACCCGGGAGAGGTGTAAAGGGAGCGATGGGAAGCTGTGGGTGTGAATATTCCGAATCCTAGGCACCTTCAACCTAAATACGAATGGAATGGAATAATATTAAGCTGTCTACATTACGTAAGTAATTCAGGACGTGCTGGGACGTGATGTTGCCGTAAGTATCACGTGGGGGACGCGACGTGCGTTTTGTCACTTTCGTGCTCTGGATCTGCCTGATTTGCGCTGATGTTACTGCATGATCGGGTCG
The DNA here is from genome assembly GCA_018858115.1 of Tephrocybe rancida. Classification (NCBI taxonomy): domain Eukaryota; kingdom Fungi; phylum Basidiomycota; class Agaricomycetes; order Agaricales; family Lyophyllaceae; genus Tephrocybe; species Tephrocybe rancida. Next base: position 97,219 of record JABCKT010006438.1, on the reverse strand, counting down.
AACGTTCGTCCAGAACAGGCGGCTTGTGTTCATCAGTCGGGTTGATCAATGTTGTCACCATGCCACCTTGAAATATACTTACTTCGGATGAACGTCCGGGGCCACGCTAATACCGATTCTCCGTATTCTGGTCCTCCACCCTCGGAGGCGAATGGTGGTCGGAGCACAAGCAGACCCGCTTGAGGATGAATTCGTCGAACTAATGCACCGAGTTATGTGGCGCCTGCCGTTTGCGCTTTCCGCCCTAGCTCGCACGTGCCCGTTCCGTTGCTGTTTAGAACCTCAAGCTTCACGTCGGGATGTGGCGCCTCCTCTCGGTTTATACCTGGGAGTAGACCCGCCCATGGATCGACCCCACGATTTAAGTAGGTAAAGGGTGATAACTTCTTGTTCTCGCAGTTGGCATAAATATCTCCGGTCACGATTATGTTACCCCGGAAGCCTGGCGTATAGGTGCATCGTCAATTACTGGCACATTCCAACGTTTAGCAACCCAACGCGCTCTACGTGGGTGAAGTCCATTCTATGTATTGTTGTGCAGTCATATTTTCACAGATGCTGAAGGAAGTTCGTTGGCATTCCAAACAATTTCCAAACCAGTCTAAACAGCAGTTTGTCATGTGGCGTAATACGCAGCGAATTGAGAACTCATAAACTACTGGTCTTATCATGCAAAGGTGCTGAGCCGATGTAATTTTACGTCCAGTGGAGCTTCCTGCATTACCCCGTGAGGTGACAATGCCTCCTCGTTTTGACTGAACTCCATCCCTGAGTCCATGCCAACATCTCCTGTGGATATTTCAGGCTGCAGGCCCACGTTGAAGTCGAGTGTCGTTAGCCTGGTAAGTCTCGGTGTCTGACCGTCCCATCCACGACCTTGGGCTAGGCGGTAGATGATGAGATAATTGGCGATTTGCTTGATTGTTGTGTTAAATACGTAGAAAGTCTTGAGGGAAGGTGCAACTTACCTGTGCAGCTGATGCAATGGTCAAGAAAACCGAGTTTATGGGGTGTTTGACGGCGTAGGCGATCAGGAAAATCAAAGCGAACGCTGAATAGATGGAGGCTGATTCCACCAATATTGCTATGAGCGAGACATAATCATCCCCAGCACCCTTTGGGAGATTGGCCACGATCTTGTGCCGATAATAGAGCAGGCGCACGGAAATGAGGATTGTAAGGACGATATTGACACTCAGAGAAACCGCGAAGTATGATGTTCCAAAGGCGACCGGAATAGAACTAAAGAGAGATAATCCAGGTTGGCTGGACTGAAGAGCCCAGATAACGCCCAACGCTGTGTGACTCGTTAATTGGTGCACCGGAACAACTCAGACTTACATACCGAACGAGGCAAGAAGGAGAAAGCAAGGGAAACCCATCGCTAGATAGGCATATAGATCGCCGAAGGCCGACCAGATGACCCAACAGCGCCAGAGCTAGATGATTCAAGATCATCAGAACGCAGCGAACCCATCCTCATACAGATTAGAAAACTCACAACGAGAAGATCAGAGAGGAAAGTGAGAGTGAACAACGAGGCGATGAAAATGATATTGATCGGCAGCTGTTGCGTTGCAAGAAAGTACTTCCATGGACCGCCAGGGTAGTTGCGATTGTCGATATACATTATCTGGACTGTGTTGGATTGCGCGACCTCAAATAACGTTTCCACACACAAGAGAAGACTGATGTACACCAGAAGAAATGTCGACCGACGCCTTTCTTTTCGTGATTTCCAGAGGAATGTCGCGCATGTGAGATACATGACTATCTGGATTCCTAAATCATTCGTTATTAGTGTAAAATAATGAGACTAGGTTATCATACCGTATCCGACGCCAGAGACAAAGTCTCCCGCAAGGAATGTACGTTCTAGAAAAATTGTGTCAGAGTCTTCGTCTGGACCGTAATATGGAGGCATGGTTTTGCTATGCTTCGGTGGCAGGTTCGATTAAGAAAGGTTGATGAGTTTCAAACAGGGCTGTTCCCCGTCGCATCGGGTAGGTTCTTTCAGATCAGGGAGGCGATGCAGACATGTGCACCGTGACCTTCCATGTCCGTCTTGGGGCTAGTGTGTATGACGAAGATGATGATATTTGAATCACACTAGAAGACCAGTCGAGTGCCAAGGATCTTGGCCACTTTGTAACACAGAGTTGAGAGGCCAGCTAAGTAATAGGACTCGATTGTGAAACGTATCCCCACTAGATCGTGTGAGTGAAACCTCAAGCTTGCGACAAGTCCGGATTCCTGAGGGATGCATATAATATATAGCATAGCGATCAAGTACTTGGTCGGATGTGATTCGTGATGCATGTATCATTGAAACAGCCATGAGCACCTCAGCGTCACGGTAGACTCCTCGCACGCAAGTAAAAAAGTGCAGAGCTAGTGACCTTCGAAGAGTTGGTAGTGGTTGGAGGTTGAGGCTCGCCCTGAAATTCCTTTGTGCCACGTGCATTGATGCATCGCAGTTCGACACTTTGCCCAAGTCGTTATCCCTGTTAGAAATCGCTTTGAAAGGTATGTGTTCTATTTCCATCCAGCCGTAGTCGAAATGTGGGGGGAAGGGAGCTAAGTATATTGCAAAGCTTAAGAGGGTGGCTACCTGCAGACATCCATACACGAGCATTGTTTCTACAAGCAATCCGAATGGAACATTGATCTAAGCATCATCCAGGTGATATCCGAGAGTTCCAAGTCCAGAAGGTGTAAGTGTGAGTTAGGCAGGTCCGAATGGTAGAGGTAGAGATTGTCGGGAAAGGTTAGTTCCGAAGTGCACGTCGTTTGTGAAAATCAAAGAACCACTGCGAAGAGTCCGGATCGGCGCTTTGACTTCTCGTGAGGTCAGGAGATCGAAGAATGAAAGGGAGCGCGGAAAGTTCCATAAGCAAATATTCGGCAGAGGGCAGCGGCTGAGGGTATACTATCGTGTTAGAGTATTGTGCGGTTGTGGTGCTCGTATCTAGTGATGACAGGCGTTAGTATGGTCCGGCAGTGGAGCTTCATGTGTTTGTAGAACCTGAGGTGCATAACGCGCATGTAAACGACGAGGCAAAGTCTTCAACAAGGCTTGGACAGCGCCAGAGGTAGCTTGAGGTATCTGACTCAACAGTAGAGGCACGCAGAGGTGGAGGTGGGGAGAAAACGAGTGTTGAATATGTATCAGAGTCCAAAGCAGGTGACGAAGGCGCTGGCGGAGAGCTAGGAGGAAGCGGGGATGATGATCGTGGTGTCTGAGCAGTACATTTCTTTTTTGGAGGCGATGAGGCGACGAGCGTGTATGATGTTGGTAAGTCGTCCGACTGTTCTGCTTTGATGGTCAAGCGTCTTGCTTTCCGGCAGCGTTGGTTTGGGGGTGGTACTTCTTCCTTTTCCTTGATCACCGGAGGTGTTCCAACAGGAAGTGTGTATGTGCCTTTTGGGAGACCACGATGTTTCTTCTTGACCAGGCCTTTTTGACGAGAGAAAAAGCGATGAACGTCTTGAGGCGCAAGATTTCGTGCCGCTGCCCATTCACGGCGACTCTCGACGGTAGGTATGCGTTTATCAGCGCCCCAGATTTTGTGTAGTTCGTCCAGATGGATCAGAGAAAGAGGCTGTAGAATGACGAGTGCGTTTTCCTTTTCTTCAACTTTTTGAATTTTCGTGTGCTGGCTCTTAGCAATCGTGCGTTTCCTGGGTCGCAATGTGATGGCTTCGGAGGTCGATGTATGCTGGGTGATGTCGTTCGTAGGTTCAGCTCTGGTGTTTTTCTTCGCCATCGGAGGTATGAAAGGGCGGCTTTGTCTCTGTGAATCCAACGCGAAGAAGCCGCTGCCCACAAGTGGAACGAGAAAGAACCCGTAGGCCCGGGGTCGATACAAGCAAGGGAGTCCTCAGTCCGTAGAGTATCAAAATAAGTTTTTAAAAGCAGGAACGGACGGAATAGCCGTGCTGATGCGTGTAGAGTGTCTGATAGCAATTTGAGGAATTTGGAGAAGAGAGTGTCACTGTCAGGATTCGGACTTGGTGGATGTGCCGCCACGGCTTCTCACGTGGTCTACAGACTGTTGGAGTGGACGGACCGAAACTCGCAGCCTCGCATAACCCTGCACTCGACTGGCTCGACACTTGCTCTTTCCTTTCGTCTGCTTGGAAACCTATAGCGCCAGCTAACGCGAATTTTCCTACAACTGACAGCGGAACGCGAGGACATCGCTGTGGAACAGCTGACGGAGCGGACGACCGCGCCATACCATGTGGGAGCGAACATTGCAAGACCTCATTCGTGGACTTCGCGCAAACAAGAAGGATGAAGCGAAGTTTATCTCCAAGGCTGTCGACGAGATCAGGGCCGAGATAAAGAGTGATGACATGGAACTGAAAGCTGCGGCTGTTCTGAAGCTCACCTACGTGCGTTATGGCTTACTTCCTTGCAACGTTATTTTATATTTTGGACATCTAGCTCGATATGCTGGGATACGATATGGGATGGGCATCTTTCCATGTTGTGGAGGTCATGTCTTCGCCGCGTGTGCATTTGAAGAGCGTCGGATATCTTGCAGCTACGCAATCGTTCGACCAGGAGACCGATGTCCTTATGCTTACCACTAATTTGTTGAAAAAGGTGTGACAAGTTATGGACATTCTTGAGCCCAGCTTGATCAACGCGACAGGACTTAGGCTCGACACCAGCAGACATCGCCGTCACGTTGAATGGACTCGCTCACATCGTAACGCCAGATCTTGCACGGGACCTTTCACCAGAGCTGATCGCGATGCTCAATCACTCGCGGCCGAATATTCGGAAGAGAGCAATACTCGCTCTGTACAAGATCCTCGTGAAGCACCCTGAAACTGCAAAGCATGCACGCACACGACTAGAAGAGAAGTTGGAAGACTCAGATCCTAGTAATATATAATTGGACCCTACATCATCCCCAGCATATCTGATTCTGTCTATTCATAGGTGTCGTTGCAGCTACGGTCAATGTTCTGTGCGAATTGGCTCGTCACCACCCCACGGACTACCTATCTTTGGCGCCTCAATTATTCCATCTCCTCACCACTTCGTCAAATAACTGGATGCTAATCAAAATTATCAAGCTGGTGCGAATACCTTCAAGTCATCGGATATCTGTATCTAACTTTTGAGTAGTTCGGCTCCCTCTCCCCTTACGAGCCAAGACTAGTCAAGAAGTTGCAACCTCCAATAACGGAACTCATATCGACTACACAGGCTATATCGCTGCTATACGAATGTGTTCATACGTGCATCATTGGTGGGATGCTCCAGGGCTCAAATGGCGATTCTCTGGCACGGTTATGTGCTTCGAAGCTTGCTGCGTTCATTCAGGATGCCGATCAGAACTGTACGTTGCAGGTCCACTGAACATTCTTTTTATGTTGAAATGCGAGAGCTAGTAAAGTACATTGCCTTGTTGGCCATGACCAAAATTGCCCCATCACACCCACATCTTCTTGCTGAATATCAGGATACCATCCTCGCTAGTGTCAACGATGAGGACATCAGCATCCGGATGAGAGCTCTCGATCTTGTTTCGGCCATGGTCAGTTGAATGAGCATTAGATGCGCAGTTTGCTGAGATAGATTCATCCGCAGGTTGACCGAGACAACCTTCAATCAATAGTCCAGCAGGTTTTATCACATCTGGTGCCCGAGAACTCGTCATCGATTCTACCCTCCGCCGCCCAGTCTCTCGCACAAGCCACAGTGCCTACTTCACCCACCACACCCAGACCTTTCTTGTCTCCAAGTCAAAACCCCGCATATCGCCTCGTTCTCTGCCAGCGGATCCTCGCCATGTGCTCGCAGTCGACGTACGAGAACGTGACTAACTTTGAATGGTACATCTCGGTGCTCGTGGATCTTGCCCACGTCGCGAACGTTGATGTGGGTGCTGAGATACGCGATCAGCTCGTGGATGTCATAGGGCGTGTCAGGGCCGTTCGGCGGTATGCTGTGAGGCTGATGTACCAGCTCATCAGCGACGACACTATGCTGCGGAATGCTCAGGATGAGGGAAGTTGCTCTGAGGTTCTTTGGGCTGCTGCTTGGATATGTGGCGAATATTGCGAGTGAGATAATCAGAACATGATCATCATTGATTCTTATTGACCTACTACACCAACTCAGCGAATTGGCTGAGCCTCACAAGCTCCTACCATATCTTCTCAAACCGGAAGTTTCGAATCTTGCGCCTGAAATAATCGCGGTGTATATCCAATCTGCTACGAAGATCTTCGGAACCTGGGCAGCGAGCGTTGCTCAGAGGTGGGAGGATGATGATTTGGCAGATGTCAAAAGCATGGTTGAGCAATTGACAAGTCGACTCGGCGAGCTTGTTAGCAACCCGCATATTGATGTACAAGAACGAGTGAGGCCCTCGTAACCGCTGATGATTCTGCACGTCTGACCTATTGTTGCTCAGGCTGCAAACTCCCTGCAGCTTTTCCGCTTCATTCAAGCTGATCTTGAGGCTCATCGAACAAAGCCTCCAGCGACACCAGGCTTCTCGACGGACTCCGAATTGCAGTCTCTGGAGCCGCGCTTCCCGAAGAGCTTGTACCTCATCGAACCGCTATCAGCCACGTACGAGCTCAATCCAGTCGCCGCAAGCGCACAGGCGAGCGTGCCAATACCAGATGGCTTGGATCTTGACGCGTGGATAATGCCGCCGCCGAAAGAGCCCGTTGTCGAGCAACTTCCGGAGAAAAAGAAGAAGACAAAGAAGGGCAAGGGCAAGGAGGTTGGGGATGGTCAAGTCAAAACAAAGAAGAAAAAGAAGGATGAGTCTGATGGTGGTGACTTGCTGACGCCAGCGGAGCCGGAGCTCGAGACCCCAGAAGAGATAGCCGAGCGCGCGAGGGTATGTCGCTTTTGGTCTTGCTGGTCTCATCTTCATGCCAATCATATTCCTGCAGCGGAAAGCAGAACGGCTGGCGCAGCTACGAGATGACCCCTATTACATTGGCCTCGACGCCGCCAAGCTACCTGAAGAAGATATTGACTCCATACCTATCGTGCACTTGGAAGGAATGCCATCCCTCGCAGGTATGTTCCGTACTATTTGCACTAGTAATTCGGATGATTGACTCTCTTCAAGGTCCATCAACGCAGGGTCTGCCTGCTCTCAAAACCACATCACAGACATTCTCCTCTGCGTCGTTTGTGATTGACAGAGACGGTGAGATGCCAGAAGGCGCCGTAGTTGTTAAGCCCGCTTCAGTACCCATCTCACGACAAGGGACACCTGCTCCTGGAGAAAGCAACACGCCTATACCAGCTCGATTGACCTCGTTCCCACCTTACGAGGTGCCCGACGACGATGTACGAACAAGTACACCAGAACCTATCAAGGTTATGCGGCCGAAGAAAAAGGGTACGGGGAAAAAGAAACGGACGCCTACTGTAGTCGATACATGAGCGATATATCTGCATGTCTCCCACTTAGACCGCCCTTTCTATTTGCTAGATTATTAAGGATGATAGTTTGGTATACAAAATGAGGAATGCAATGCAGGGGAACATTCGAACGTCCAAGGGTCGACCAAGGTTCCGAGAAGCATGTGTTATAGTGGTATGGAGAGATAGGTAGGTATGTCATCGGTCGTCCTCAACATGCTCGACCGATTCTACAATCTCGTTCACTAGCTCCATGGTCACTCCTGGTATAATCCGTTCAGCCTCCGTAAAAGCTCGCTGGAGTGCGCTAAGCGCCACTCGTGCCTCCTGGGTTGCCACGCGAGGGAACAGCTGCACACATGATTAACATTGGAAGTTTGAGAGAATAGCCAACGTATAAATCGACTGACCGAGGCTATTGCTGGCAATATAACCGAGTCTAGCATCGTAGTATCTGGAAGCTCGTCATCCACGTGTAAATCCTCCATAGTTTGCAATGGATCAGGTTTAGCGGGGCTGTCTACATATTGATCATCGTAGTCATCGTAGTCATCTGACGGTTCTCTTTGAATGCTGCGTTGGGTGTCCTTTGGAGGTGCGTGAGCGCCTGGAGGCATATGCCGTACAGTCGACTGCGAAAAGCTGCTACTGCGAGGTGTTTGGGGCGCGGACGGTGGAAGTGGCGGTAACTCGTGCTTTGTATTCATGGATGAGGTGTATCTGGATCCCGATCCTCGGTGTGACTGGGAAGATTCGGCGGCATCCGAGCGAACACTGTCGTGGTTCTCCCAGGTTAAGGAAGGGCCGGATACAGACGTGTTTCCTGACCGCCCGATGGTCGTGGGACGGTTGGTGTGACGAACTGTGCCAAAATCCCACAAATCCTCTAGATCGCCGTTTACAGGCCTGTTGGACAGGGATGGGTGCCATACACACTGAAATTCAAAGTGGACTCACAGATCCGAAACAAGATCCTGTTCTTCGTCAGATTGGCGCTCGCCTCCTTCTGCTCTCCATCGTTCGTGTCGCTCAATAAGCTCAGTTAGATAGCTAGTCTTTTTGGCCATCCGCACAAATTTATGTTTGAGAAGTTCTCTCGCAGAAGGACGCTGCGTTAACATGTCAGTGGTAAATTCGAAAGTAAATGCCAGTGAAAAAGCGTACATCTCTCGGATCTCTTTGTAGACAGTATGAGACAAATTCTCTGAACGGTTTGGAGAAGTTTCCATCTAGTGTTGGGGGTGGATTCTTGGGTATAAGGAACAAAACCTATGAGCGAAGTTTGTGAATAACCGTTCCTTGTGCTGCGCGGCATAAGGGCGGACAAAGGTACCGACCTTCATGGGATGCAGTTCGGCATACGGTGGTTCGCCTTTTGCCAATTCAATGGCAGTGATACCCAAGCTCCATATGTCCGCCTTGTGGTCATATCCACTTTGCTTGATGACCTCTGGGGACATCCAATAAGGTGTCCCGACGAAGGTGTTCTTCTTCGCCGATAGTGTGCCCGACAGTTGACCAGAGACACCAAAGTCGGCTAACTTGACTTCGCCGCCAGCAGAGAGCAGTATGTTCGCGGCTGTAAGACATTAACGAATTTTGCTTTCGAAGATCCCGCTTGTGGACGCTACCTTTGATGTCACGATGAAGTTTACCCTCTGTATGAAGGTATTCAAGGCCACGCAGAAGTTCGCGAACGATGATCGCGATGTATTCTTCCCTGAATACGCCAGGCTTCATCTACGATGGTCAATATGGGTTTAGTTATTGAAGGCGCAATGAAAATGAGGTCAAAACCTACAAGGTCTGAACATGAACCACCTGAGCAGTACCTGGTAGGACAACAGTCAGTCGCGCGAAAGCCCTCGAGGAATTGTGACATTTACTCCATGACAATCCATAGATTGGACCCTTTCAGAAAAGACCCGTGATATCTGGAGAGGACAAATGTGAACCCCAAGAAGGACGCCTTCGTGCAAGTGCTTACTTTGTAACATGAGGAGAGTCGAGCTGTGAAAGGATCTGTATCTCCTGTTGTATATCCTCTATCTCATCCTCTGCACTTTCGAGATCGATAATCTTGATAGCGACTGTTTTCTGCGTTCGCTTATCGTATCTATGCAGGCCTTTAACACCGATCGAGGAGGTGGCATACACACAACGGCACTCACCCTTTATAGACCTCTCCAAATGATCCCTTGCCTGAAGGATTAGCAGTTTAAGATATATTGGAGCATTAGGATGATAATTCCACGTACCGATCCTATCCTGTTTAACGTATAACTCCTCGGGATCTTGGTTGCGTGCGTCCTAATGAGATGGGTTTAAAGATCAGATCGAGAACGATCAAGGTACTAAATAGTCATACCATATCGCAGAAAAATCCTGGAGTCAACTTATGTGTTCAAGTGCCCCGCGTCGCGTCGTGTAGAGTCCAGAGGGTCAGTAAACTTCAAAAGTCTTCCAAGCCGGTCAGAACGCCGAAAGAGAGCAGTGACGCGATTGTCTATGCAGCAAAACAAATGAAAGGCTAGCAATGCGCAGAAGGCACTGTGTAAGAGGATTGACGATGGATGTATGAGGAGAGAGAGAGCTGCAGCACCGTTGCCTTTCGGATTTGTCTTGCCTGGCCTCGGCAAGCGTGACCTCCATTTTCGGACACAGCTCTTGAATACACCTTCTCACACTGCTCAACCATGAACACGACAGCGACCCGATGACTCTTAATGAATGAATTATGAGCTCAGAGAGGCTCAGAGCAGCAAATGTAATGATGGAAGTGATTCTATTATCTCTACTGGCAACTCAGGCGACGATCGGACGAATCCAGCATGCTCTATTCGACTTCTCGAGCAGGACCTATTATGTATAGTTGAGTTCAGGCGGCTGCAGGAAATCCCCCCGGTATCTCGACGGGCTTCTCATGCTCGGTTTCTGATGATAGGCGTGGTAGCAGTGGCGAAAGGCGCGACTTTGGCGAGCTTGTTGTAGTGGACGAAGACGACGATAAATCGAGCTCTCCAAAGCTCAGCACATTCTCCACGGCGGTTTCTGAGTCGTTGTGGCTTGTTGATAGAGTTTTAGCCATCAATGGGCATGCTTCTTCAGCACTAAATTCCCAAACCCCCTTGGGTCCTTCGATATTAATCGGCGATAGGGGCGAGTCGGAGAGGTGCTTCAGCTCCAGGCAAGGAGGGTTGATTGGAATCCGGATGAATAGCTTGGATTTCGCCGGTCTTCTTTCGTTCACCCGCATAACTTCCCATTGTGCCTCAGCCAAGCCGTCAAACCCAAATCCGAATGAAGGTTTCGGCGAACCCAAGTCAGTGGCCATTTCAATTGTCCATCCGGGTCTTCGTCGAAGGAGTTGCTTCATATTCTGCCTGAAGAAGTCGCGAATTTCGGACCCAAAGAACATGATGGAGATGATAACTGCCGAGAACAAGAGAAAGGCGACAAGTGATATGGCAATCGTGGGTGTCAAGAATGGTGCAGGCGGTGCAATGTGTGGCGTTGGAGTGTTTCTTTTGGTGAGAGGAGGTTCATCTGACCAGCCGCCTGAATCCCTTATAAAGTATACTGGATGCGCCCGCGCAACAGACACGATAAAGAAGAACGAGGGCCTTCCCGAGGCAGCAGTGATCAAACAAAAGGCAACTCCGGAACGCATCGCTGACGACGTCGGAGGGGTGTGTGTGTGGAAGTAGGAGAAGTGGAAGTAATATTAGGGGTCCCAAATGTGCGAGACATTTGTGGATTCTGAGGTGGTCTGATGGTCACAGACGTCTTCTAGTTGATAATTGTGAATGAAATGCGATGTACTACTGCGCTAATCGTTCCATTCCACCAATACTCAACTTGTTGGGATTTTGAGGATGTGGCCGTTGTCGTTGTGTGAGTGAGCTTGCCAAATACGACACTGTCAGGGTAATACTCCTCCGCGGGGTGGAAGAATTTCGGGAGAGATCTGTTCAAATTTGGCCATTCAGGCTCAGGGGCCGGTGAACATGTCCCAATACTGTGGTATCCGAGTCGTTGACTCCCGTGAGATGACTAGCGTGGACGAATATCAGTGGGAAATCGGTATTTGCGACCCAGTAAAATGGAGTGTTTTGGTACACCGGCGACTGGCGCCTACTGGTGTGAAAAAGTGTAAAAAAATGCAGGGAGTGTGAACGTTGTTAAGGTCCGTACCACGGGAGGACTGCACGGCGCCACCGTTGTCCGAGACGAGTTTAGTGGATCTTCTGCACTGTCTTGATGCTCGAAGACACCACAGTGTTCCGAGGCGAGTTTAGTGGATCCTCTGCATTGTCTTGATGCTCAAAGACACCGCAGTCGCTCTTATGTCTGTTTTTATTCGAATCTTACGCACGAGAGTGGGGCTTAGAAGGCTTCCAAAGTTTGGGCAAAAGAGCCGTAGGACATCGACAGGAAGAATAAAAAAATGTTTGCGAAGAACGTGGATTCATTAGGACGGCCTAGTCAACCCAATCGATTACACCATATCTGCGCAGCCAACGAGAGCCACTAGCAAATATCCAGAAAGGGCCGATAACCAGGAGAGCATCTTCCGTTACAGCGAGGGGCTAAGTAAATTCCCCGACGTGTGAGTTCGTAACGTAGCGTCTACATTCTGCGCGTCGAAGTCAGCAAAGTAAGGGAAGGATCTCATGAACGGACTGACATTAATTCGTAAGTACAGCTTGGGCCAAGAATCACAATTAATGATTAAGTTAGAATCAGTTTCCGATGCTCCTAGGTGAAGGAAGGGCCATGTCAATCTTCTTTAAATCATCTACAAAAAGACACGTACAGGCACATGAGTCGTCTCGTGGTCGACGTGCACAAAGGCTCGTTCGACATTTGGCAGGACCTCTATCTTGTCCTGCAACTGTTGGCTGAGGTCATGGGCCTTCCACAACGGGGTGTTCGCGTCCATAACCACATCGACTTCGACAAAGTAGTCCTAGAAACCTGGTAAACACCTATGACTTTCACTATACAATGAAACTCACGGGACCACTCTATCAGACAGAGAAAACGGTCATTAGGGATGTAGTGCGGGTTGTCAAAAGGTTAAACTCACGTGGTACGCTCGCACAGTGTCGACCTTCACTATTTCCTCGCTGAAGGTCACAGCTTTGTAGATAAGTAGTTGCAAAAAGTCGTGCGGGGCCGATTTTCCAGCCAGGAGCTCAAACTCTCCATAGATAGTCCGGCCCCAAGCAACGATAACGCCCAAGGCTATCTACATAAGCAACAGGAGTTAGTCTCGATGCTGAACCAAGGTGAATCCGGCGCACAATGATGGCACCCATGGGATCCAAATCTGCGCGCGTAAGATCCGGTTCAGTGTCGGTTATTTGAGGACGAGAAACACGTACACCACCGCCATTTGCTCCCGCCAGCTGACATGAGAAGACCTGGAGGTGGAGTGAGATAGGCGCGGCGCGCGAAGGGACGAACGTGTTACCGAAGCCGTTGATCCACAGGTCATTGCGGTGGTCCTCCCAGAGGACTCGGACTTGGCTGGATTTTGAACGGAGCGAGAAGCTGTAGACGAAGAGAATGAATTTGACGCCTGACAGGGGTGGGGTTAGCACAAGAAAGGGCCGCATCATTACCACTTTACCTAGGGCCACTGCAACAGCGATGATAGACGGAAGGTGGAACTTTTGAAGTTCGTTGTTCTCTTTAGTTACGATGCTTCGGACGGCCTCCACGATGACGACAAGATTCACGGAGCCCATACTGTAGGGACATTAAAAACGTAGGCATTGAAGAACCAAGCGGCGCTCGTACAGGAAACCTACGGGACCCTTTCTTTCAGTACATTCATAAAAGTTTCTCGATTTCCTCACCATATATAATATTGCCAATTGTCTCAAGACGAGCGCCCCCGACGGGCCAACGATTCACATCGAGCCTTTCTGCTTTTCTGTGAAGCCAGAATAGGAGGATGTTGCTTCCAATATCGAACACCGAGTCAATTCCTGTAGCCAAGAGGGACAGAGAACCAGAAGATATCGCGGCATACACTGTGGCAACGAGGTTAGCCGTCTGTTTAAGAACAAGAATATTGCACGTACTCTGTAATATACAGAGGCCAAAATTTGAGAAAAGGCTGGCATATATCGCTATCTTGACCTGACGAAAGACTCCTTAGTTCGTTGCAAGCGCCCTTCGACGTATAGGGCTTACAGGTAAACGGGCATCGTCCTCCTCGGCACGAGCTTCAGCCGTATGATCCTCCATAGGTTTTAATAGCGAGGTGATGAGCTAGGAGACATGTTTTGGCGCAGGTTCAAATGCAGTGTACATTGGGTTGAAGAACACACATCGTTTTGTTTCTTATGGAAGCGCGCAACGCGCTTCCCCTTCTTCGCCCGATGGCGCAGTGTAGCTATTTCTCGTTCTGTGAGCAGCCCATCTCGAAGTTGAAAGGGATCTAGGAGTTGTGAGCTGGAGGACTCGGAAGCCCTTTCGACATCTACGTCTAGAGACGGTGTCTCATCAGCTACCATTGTGTCGGTGGCCTGCCATGATTTGATTAACAATTGAGGGCGTCCAGAGAAAGACAGGGAAAATTTACTTTGCCTAATGATGAATCCTTAGATAAACTAGGGGTCTTCCGGTCGTTGACCATGGTGCCTAGGAGCCAGGGAACAAGTATAGGATATCGAGTAAAAAAATGAGAAGAAGGTGGGAGAAACCGAAACAGCGGGTGTGGCTAAATCGGATCAACTCAATCTGTTTACCGTTGGCTTGGGATTCCAGAGTTTTGGATACTGGAACAAAATGAAATACCCACAGCGACTCGGGCAGGGTGATCGACCTTCCCTTGGGACAGCCTGGGGACAACTTGGCGCTTTAGTGTCACTGAAGGGGAAGAGGATAAGCGGTGATACCTCCTCAGCGCAATCGACCGTAAATTTTTTATTCTCCGTCTGAACTGTACCTGGACGCACGGACCATTCATTCTTGACATTCAAGTCGAACACTCGACTTCAAAAATCATCAATAAAACGTACAAACACAGCTGAAGGTTATGCTGGTGGCGCTCGAGTCCAGAGACAAAATTTCTGCGCAAAAGCTTATTATCTGCTGTTGCGTTGAGTAGTGATCGATGATCCACATGAGAAGCTTTACATGAGAGGCTTTAGAGAGGCTTTACATAAGCCTCCACTCTTTTTTCGACCATCATGACTGACGCAGACTTGGCGCGTCTCTGGGCCCTTGCGCCAGTGTTCTTGATTCTTGGCGGGCTTGTGTACTTCAAGACCTCTCACGCAGACTCGCACCTGTAACTAACGGCCTTTTGCAGATTCGCAGCCCTTCTGTGGTGCATGCTGTCCTCATGCATGGGTACACCGATTCGACGCGCTCTATCAAACCTTTGGGAGTACGCACTTCTAAGTGCAGAAGAGAGCAACGCACGACGAAGCAGACGCGGATTTGGAGAGCAGGAAATGTGGGAAATGGAACATCGGCGCAGGACCTGATCAATGATCCACTATATATACCCCCACCAACCTATGTTATCGACCTGCACTGGGAATATACACTATGATCGGTGGGCTCCTGCTGGCCACGTTTTTGCGATTCCAAATGCGGACATGCAGACCGCTGGTCAAGTTCAAAATCTGAAATTCAAGAGCGTGGCTGACCCTCCTCGCGGTGGGGTATAAAAGCCTCAAGGAATCGCCACTTTCCTCCATCGCCTCTCTGTTCTCTACCGCCACCATCTACACAGACTATAGCCTGCTATCATCTTTGCTTTACCTGCACAACACCACATTACTATCTCACATCTACACAAACCAGTCACTATGAGAATCCCTTCCAGCTCGTCGTTCGTCCTCGCCGCCGCCTTGGTCGCTTCTTCCTCGACACCAAGCTTGGCCGCTCCCACCGCTGCGCCTTCTGAGGCCGGCATGTCGACGTCGAACAGCAATCATCTCATCGCCTCGCGAAGCGGCAACAACATCATTCATCGTGCAGCGGACCAGGATGGGGCGGCAGAGGATCCAGCTTGTAAGCTCTTTCAATTACCCTCACATTTGATTTTGGCTCATCGTCCACTTCAGCTAACGACGATAAGGTGGTCTTTGTGTGCCAACCTGTTCATGACGGCGACGAAGACAACAAGGCTCCGAAAGCTCCGCGCGCTCTTGGAGGTCATATGCGGAGAGATGAACCTGCGACGGCGGCTGACCCCTCTGCTGCGAAACCAACTCAATCCCCCACCGACTCCTTGGCACCCCCTTCAGCCGCTCCTACAAACCCAGCCACTCCAGCTAACACCCCAAACCCGATGAACGCCGCAGGCGTCGAACAAGCGGGCCCGGTTCTGACGATTGTGAACGGTGCGGTCGAGGTGGTACATCAAGCTACGGGAGGTGTTATTCCTGGTTCAGTTGGCGCCCAGGCAGCCATGCCAGATAACCCTCCTGCTGGCGCTCCTGCCCCCCTGAAGCCTCCTGTTGGTGGAGCTCCCAACCCCTCTGATGCTGCCTCGAAGACTCCCGTTGGTGGCGGCACTCCCAATCCCTCTGATGCTGCCTCAAAAACCCCTGTTGGTGGTGGCGCTCCCAATCCCTCTGGTGCTGCCTCGAAAACTCCTGTTGGTGGCGGAGCTCCCAACCCCGCCGATACTGCCTCGAAAACCCCTGCTGGTGGCGCCCCAAAACCTCCTGCTGCGATGGATGCTCCTCCCGCGTAGGGCGACGTATGATGGATGACTCGTTCCCGTTTCTGCTTCTTGGGTGGTTCTCAACTCGGATATCTTAGTACATGACAAAACTATTTATACAATATCACAGCCTATTACTATTCTATATACCCAAACATACCCTTCTTTTTCCCAGCCATATTGGGCATGAGTGTCCTGCATTGACTTGAAAACATTGAGCGTTGGATTCAGAGGCTCGATCAAGATCGATTCCTAGTATTCACGTGTGGTTGTCACGCCACCGTGATTATGTTGCTATCCAACTCCACGGTCCTCCTCCAACGACTCAGCTTCAGTCGCCGCCTCTGCCAGCATATACCGCTGGAATACATCGTAAGATGGAGCTCATAGTATCGGACCTGATGGAGTATCCGTGTATCGATCGCGACGGAGAGTACCGGTGTTTCTTCGAGATTTGTTGTCTAATCGAGTTTGTGAGGCTGACACCTACTTCTGGACCTATATAAACTAGCGATCGAGAGCCATACAGTCAGACTCTACTACCTGCCTCTTCCGTACCCCCACTATCAACGCCAGCTAGACCTCGTTTGATCCTAGTCTCCCGCACATCTCGCCACGGCGTTATCATCCTACATCCACCCAAAGCCTCATCCAATCATCATGAGAATTCCTGCCAGCTCTTCCTTCGTCGTCGCTGCTGCCCTGATCGCTTCCTCGTCGACAACGAGTCTCGCCGCACCACTGGCAGCACATTCTGAAGGCGATATGACCACGCCGTCTGGGAATCAGTTCAAACCCGCCCCGCTCGATAAGAACGTCATTCACGCTGCCGCGGACAAGGGCGAAAACGCCGCCTCGCTCGACAAGAACGTCATCCACGCTGCAGCGGACAAGCAGGAAAAGAAAGAGGGTACGTTTACGATCTCGCTAATTCCCTTGACCCATCTGATAAAGAGTTGTATCAAGATGGCCTCCTCGGAATATTGAAGCCGGTGCTTTGCCCACTCTTGCCAGCATTATTTCCATCTCTGTGCGACAAGGCCACCGAACATGCTGCTCGCGATCTTCATCTTGGAGCCATGCCCAGAGACGAGACGGCGTCTGACTATTCGACTCCGGCGTTCTCCAAGCATCCGTCACCCGCCCCGAGAGACTTGAACACCCCGGATGAATCTTCCTAAAGCCCTTCTACGGCTCAGCCTATTTGACTTGTCTACACATCGCCCTTCACCTGGATGCAAGCACGCAGGTTCGGTGAACTTGGACGCGGTCTCGTACTTTCTGTCATTACTATTTCATTTATTTTATTCGGACCTTTTGTGATGTACATACCCAGTCTATGTTTTTCTCTTAATGGTTAGTTTCCAACGTCGCGAGTTGCAAGTCGATAAATCAAGCTGTTTGAACAAGTTGAGCGGCCACGCTCGGCGGTGTCCAACCCTTGACGACGACCGGCCAAATGCTTGAACCGAATGATGCACAAACCCACATCATTAATTCTCAAACTCTCCTCCCAGCATCCACGTCTCTTTCTCCATCCTTCAAGGTTTCTTTTCTGAGCTTTGAAGCTGCATGCCCCTGCCTCGCTCCCTAACAAATGTCACCTCCGCACGGCCAAATCTTCCTGACGACCAACTACTGACTCCCCGAACACCGCATTCTCGTTCAGGGAGGGCAGAGGAGGCGTACACCGAATTTGAGCTGCAACAGCTCAGCGAGAACGATGACGATCAATGGCATGACCAGCACCAGTCCGTTCCGCTGCTCTCATCGTCGGCTAGTGACACTTTCCCGATCAACCAGACGACTGGATATCGAAGTCGCGGGGACGACTACGATTCTACTAGCAGTAGCAGGGACAAGGGGAGAGAAGGAAAGAGGAAGTTACAGATAAGCAGTCTACTCTCCGTATCCAACATCCCCCTGGTCCTGGGCAGCCTTCTAGCTGGGTTCCTTCTCTTCCTCATTTATACATCCTACAACCGACCCGAGAAGCTGCACAAGTACTTGGGCATCTCGCCAGTGGGCTCGACGACTCCAGCACCACATAATTCTTCGACCGCCCCCGACCCTCATCTTCTCATTTCCTACGCAAATTACACTACATTCCCCCTTCGGCCGTCAGAATACCTTGCGGAATGTTCGAAGCTAAACAAGGGTTATATGTCGCACGGCGGCTATTGGAAACCACACGAAATGGGAATAATGGATACGGCGCACGCAGACGCCAAGGACAACGAAAAAGTCTGTGGGAGCACTATCACATATATGCTAGACGGGGAAGTCGGTCTACTTGCGGACTTGGCCTTGCTGGCACAGGTCGCGGCACTCGCTCGTGAGGTTGCTACCTTCTCTTCTGTACCACCACTTGTACTTAAAACATACATCAGAGAAATAGAACATTGTTCATTGACGACACGTACTGGAATCGTGGAAAGTACGTGTAATGAAGGTGCTTCGAAGACCTCGGCTTATACCGGAATGCCCTTTCAATTTATAGATGGTCAGACCATTTCATGAATGTCCGCGATACCCAACCTGGCCCAGAACCAGGATGCGAAGCACCTCCTCCAGAAGGTCTGTTGATGTGGTTGTATGTGTGTGGGTCGTCGTTGAAGTAAACCAACATTCACAGAACTTGTCGCTTGTCCTCGACTGGCAAGGTAAGTAGGGCATTCTCATGGAGCCCATCATTGCACCTTACTATCTGGTAACTCTCGCACCAGACATTGGGTACGTCCGTTTCTGCAATGTCCTTCTACTTTATAATGGGAAGCCTGATGCTACTACATGAAGGTGATCAACTCCCGTACCGCAAAATTCCATCTGGGACACAGTTTTTCTGAAACTTATGAAGACCCGTACGTTGCCTTGTACCAATCATAGATCAGTTGAACTGAAAATTTCGCAGTTACGGTCACAATCTTAATCGGTTGCGGCCAATATTCAAGTCTTCTAAGGAATCCTTCACAAACACGATACTTCTTAGCCAGGAAAGCGAGCGGCTCGTCTATAGCGCAAGATCAGAACTGCTCACGTCGACGTCTCCGGACGGTGCAACATTCGATTCCTACATTGCCCTTCATCTACGAAGGGGCGATAGGAAACCAGCTTTCTACCGTGGCGACCACGTCCCGACAGAAAATTTCGTCCAGGCCGCGACCACATCGTGGAGTCGTCTGAGCCCAGATCGATCGCCGGAAGACCTTGTCCTTTACGTCGCCTCGGACTCTGCGTCTGCGCTACGTGAGATTGTGGACCTCACGTCCACAAGGTACACGATGTTCTCCTTGTTTGGAAGCGCGAATCCAGAACTCCGGGCGTTGGCGAGCCCAGGAGAGTATACGCAGAAAGAGTTCAATCTGCTTAGTACGGATGCCAGGATACGCGCGACTCGGGGCATGATCGTGGATTTTGCCTTGCTGAGCGGGATGTGGGCCGAGGATGCAGATCCTTTACCCAAAGCGACAGTCTGCACGTTCAGGTATGACATGTTGCTCAGGTCCGGGCCTCCTTCTGATCGGTTTATTATAGCTCCAATGTCTGCAAGATGGCGGCCGTGGGATTGGGGTGGGATGCTGCCTTTGGTGAGGTGGACTCCATGGGCGCCATCGACAAGGACCGAAATCGATGGGTCGAAATCGATCAAAACGGTTCCATTGTGCCAGTATGGTCGCCCTTTGAGTTGTTTTAGACAACGGCTGGGGATACTTGAGTTACGAGTCGGGCTTGCACTTTGTGGCTTAACTTAGTGAGAAGCCACGGATGGTCGATGGATAATGATGGATACAGGCATCCGATAGTAGGTGGCGCATGTACTGATGCGGAACCTCTTTTTGCAGATGTTTTTGGACATTTGTTGTTGCTAGTACCGGAGTAATGAGACGCGTGTGCCACCGACGGCACCAACGAGCGGACGCGCGTTGCGCGACGCGTGTCAGGGGTACCTAGACTGCTTGCGCATTGACAAGAATCGTGAGAAATCTGAGCAACCCCTGCTGGATTGAATCCTGTTCTCATGACAAACCAGCCTTTCTTTCGCTGCCGTTTTGCCGGGCCTCGTCTTAGTCAGTCGTGGATGAAACTGACAGAACTTGGACAGAACATTACGAATCCGCAACCAAGTGTGTCCCAGGACCGTTTTCTTGTCTCGCTGCTAGAACAATCATGTGCATCCTCCGAAACATCCTCTCACCTTTAAGTAACGCCTGAATTTGATGCCAATAGGCTCAGTTCTGCAACAACCCACTTCCTCTCTCAAAGATTCGTATCCATGTCTACGCACACCGCCATCGCCATTACTGAACCTGGCAAGGTCGACGCGATCCAGGTGCCAACTGGCGCGCCCGGAGACGGTCAAGTCCTTATCAAGGTCGAATATGCCTCGCTGATCGCATTCGACACATATATGTCCGATCTGGGCTACTTCGTTCAAAGCTATCCGGTCATTCCAGGCTTCAATGCCTCGGGAACGGTTGCGCAACTTGGAAATGGCGTCACCGACCTCGCTGTAGGAGACCGAGTACGAAAATACTTTTGTTTTATATTTTCCGGTGCTCATGCAGTTTGCCCTTTTACTATAGGTTGTCGCCGTTTGCTTTGCTGCATTCAACTCCAAGGGGACACAAGAGTACACCACCCAGCCTCGTATCATGGTTTCCAAAGTACGTCGATTTTGAATTCGTATCATGGAGACATTCATCTGACGGTGGCCTTAGGTCCCTGATTCACTTTCTCTCGAATCAGCAGTCACGATTCCGGATAATCTGATCACTGCGTTCTATACGTTGTTCAATCAGCTCGAACTCCCCACCCCTCCCTCGTTCCCTGTGAAAGAGACGCCTCCTCTAGCAACTACTCCGATTCTAATCTATGGTGCTGGGTCTACTTCAGGACAATACATGGTCCAACTCCTTCGAGCAGCAGGATACACCAATGTCCTCGCGACTGCTTCCGCGAAACACCATGCGTATCTGAAGTCCATTGGTGCGACGGGTACCTTCGACTACAACAACCCCAGCCTTGCAGAGGACGTCGCAAGGTTTGTCGGAGGAGATGGAAAAGTCCCCCTCGTTGTCGACTGTATTGCGGCGGTGCCATCAATGGCCGCTCTGGCAAAGATCGTTAGCCCCACTGGCACAGCTGCACTCCTCATGCCGTTCAAGAAAACAAACACGATCACCGTCAAACATGCCAGCGACATGACGAATGACTTGCCGCAGGACAATGAGCCTTTCTCTCTGGAAGTCAAACTCCTTGCCGTCAAGACGTTCTTGGCCTTCCAGGTGAGTACAAGTACTGGAATTCAAATGGAGTAGTACGAGCTGACCGTATTTTGATAGGACCCCTATCTTCGGGATAATCTGGCAACGAAGATCATACCTTCTTTACTTGAGAAAGGTATCATTGAGCCGAACCGCGTTCGGTTGATGGACCAAGGGAGTTTCAAGGATAGGGTAGAACAGGGTTTGGATCTATTGAGGAATAACAAAATTAGTGGGGAGAAAGTTGTAATAAAGGTTGCCGCATAAACCAAAATGTGCCACAATGCGATTGTGTAGTGTACAGAGACCGTGTTTATCATGAACTTATGGCAAGAACATCGAAAACAAGCCCACTCCCCTCCCTCTTGACTCTTGATGTGACTTGATATCGCGCGCGCGACGCGCAGCGCGTTCCTCACGTGCACAGCTATCCCAGAACAGGTGATCCGGATCTCAAGATCTCAAGAGTGGCTGCGCAGCCGAGATCGGAAGTTGGCGTTGAAAGCTGCTAAGCTGCTTTACTCCTACCTTTTCGTCTACTGTCAATATCCTTGCCCTCGCTGTACTCCAGCCACTGAAACCATGATACCCACTAATCGCACCGTGACAAGAGCTCTTCCAAATGCCCTTTCACGCCTATCCAGCGTCTCGAGCGTTGCATGCATGAAGTCGACGCGACCTCTGACGTTTGCGACGAGTGGATATTTACCTCCTCGACAAAGAATACCCACAAGTCTCATAATTGACTCCTCAGCGTTCCCTGCCGTAGTTTTGCCTCTCAGAGTGAGTTATATCCACCTAGAATTCGACATCTATCAGAACTGACTGGTTTACAGGCAAGAACCCAACTCCACGCAAGCCTCATTTTGACCAGATCTTGATACTTAAAATGTGCATCAGAGAAATAGAACATTGTTCATTGACAACACATACTGGAATCGTGGAAAGTACGTGGAATGAAGGCGCTTCGAAGACCTCGGCTCATACCGAAATGCCCTCTCAATTTATAGGTAGTCAGACCATTTCATGAATGTCCGCGGTACCCAACCCAGAACCGGGATGCAGAGCACCCCCACCAGAAGGTCTGTCGATATGATCCTATGGATATGAACCATCGCCGAAGTAAACCAACATTCGCGGAACTTGTTGCTGGTCCTCGACTGGCAAGGCAAGTAAGAGCTTTCTCGTGCAGTCCGTCATTGTAGCTTACTGTCTGGCATTCTCGCACCAGACATTGGGTATGTCTGTTTCTGCAACTTCCTCGAAGCAGAAAGCTTGATGCCTAGTTCGTGTGGGTGATCAACTCCTGTACTGCAAAATTCCATCTGGGACACGGTTTTCTGAAGTTTATGAAAACCCGTAGGTTCCCTTGTATCGTAGATTAGGCGAACTGAATATTTTGCAGTTACGCTCACAATCTCAATCGGCTGCGGCCAATATTCAAGTCTTCTAAGGAATCCTTCGCAGACACAATACTTCTTAGCCAAGAAAACGAGAGATTCGTCTATAGCGCAAGATCAGAACTGCTCACGTCCGTCTCCGGACGACGCAACATTCGATTCCTACATTGCCCTTTATCTACGAAGGGGCAATAGGAAACCAGCTTTCTACCGCGGTGACCACGTCCTGACAGCCGACAGAAAATTCCGCCTAGGCCGCGACTACATCGCAGAGTCGCCGGAGGACCTTATCCTTTACTTCGCATCAGACTCTATATCTGCACTACGTGAGGCCTACGACCTCACGTCTACGAGGCACACAATATTCTTCTTGTTTGGAAGCGCGAGTCCGGAACTCCGGGCATTGGCAAGCCCAGGAGAGTATACACAGAAAGAGTTCAATCTGCTTAGTACGGATACCAGGATACGTGCAACTCGGGGCATGATCGTGGACTTCGCTTTGTTGAGTGGGATGTAGGCGAGGACACAGATCCTTTACCCAAACGACAGTCTGCACGTTCAGGTATGACCTGTTGCTCGGGTCCAGGCTTCCTTCTGATTGGTTTGTTTTAGCTCCGATGTCTGTAAGATGGCGGCCGCGGGATTGGAGTGGAATGCTGTCTTTGGTGAAGTGGACTCCACGGGCGCCATCGACAAGGCCCAAAATCGATGGGTCGAAATCGATCGATCAGAACGGTTCTGTTGTGCCAGCATGGTCGTCCTTTGAATTGTTCTAGAGAACGGCCGGTGATATCTGAGGTACGAGTCGGGCTTACACTTTGTGGTCTAACTTATCCAGAAGCCACAGATGGTCGATGGTTGTTGATGGATACGAGCACCGATAGTAGGTGGCGCATGTACTGATGCGGAATATATTTTGCAGATGTTTTTAGACATTTGTGTTGCCAATACCAGAGTAATGAGACCCGTGTACCACCGACGGCACCAACGAGCGGACGCATGTCAGGGGCACCTCCCCCACTTGCGTATGGACAGTAATCGTGAGAAATCCGAGCATCTCTTGCCACTGGACTGAATAATCAGTCCTATTCTCATTACAAACCAGCCTTTCTTTCTCCGTGTTGCCGGGCTTCGTACACTCTTAGTCAGTCGTGGATGAAGCTGACAGAACTTGGACAGAAAATTACGAATCCCCAACCACAGGACCTGGTTCTTGTCTCGCTGCTAGAACAATCATGTGCATCCTCCGAAAGATCCGCTCACCTTTAAGAAACGCCTGGATTTGACGCCAATAGATTCAGTTCTGCAACAACCCACTTCCTCTCAAAGATCCGTATCCATGTCTACGCACACCGCCATCGCCATTACTGAACCTGGCAAGGTCGACGTGATCCAGGTGCCAACTGGCACGCCCGGGGACGGTCAAGTCCTTATCAAGGTCGAATATGCCTCGCTGATCGTACTCGACACATATATGTCCGATGTGGGCTACTTCGTTCAAAGCTACCCGGTCATTCTAGGCTTCAATGCCTCGGGAACGGTTGCACAACTTGGAAACGGCGTCACCGACCTCGCTGTGGGAGACCGAGTACGAAATCAGTCTTTTGTTTTATATTTTCCTGTGCTCATGCAATTTGCCCTTTACTATAGGTTGTCGCTGTTTGCTTTGCTGATTTCAACAATAAGGGGACACAAGAGTACACCACCCAGCCTCGTATCATGGTTTCCAAGGTACGTCGATTTTGAATTTGTATCATGAAGACATTCATCTGACGGTGGCCTTAGGTCCCTGATTCACTTTCTCTTGAATCAGCAGTCACTATTCCGGAAAATCTGATCACTGCGTTCTATACCTTGTTCAATCAGCTCGAACTCCCCGTCCCTCCCTCGTTCCCTGTGAAAGAGACGCCTCCTCTAGCATCTACTCCGATCCTAATCTACGGTGCTGGGTCTACTTCAGGACAATACATGGTCCAACTCCTTCGAGCAGCAGGATACACCAATGTCCTCGCGACTGCTTCCGCGAAACATCATGCGTATCTGAAGTCCATTGGTGCGACGGGTACCTTCGACTACAACAACTCCAGCCTTGCAGAGGACGTCGCAAAGTATGTTGGAGGAGATGGCAAGGTCCCCCTCGTTGTCGACTGTATTGCGGCAGTACCATCAATGGCCGCTCTGGCCAAAATCGTTAGCCCCACTGGCACAGTTGCACTCCTCATGCCGTTCAAGAAAACAAACACGATCACCGTCAAACATGCCAGCGACATGACGAATGAATTTCCGCAGGACAATGAGCCCTTCTCTCGGGAAGTCAAGCTTCTTGCTGTCAGGGCAAACTTAGCCTTCCAGGTGAGTACAAGTACTGGCATTCAAATATATATGAGCTGACCGTATTTCGATAGGACCCCTATCTTCGGGACAATCTGGCAACGAAGATCATACCTTCTTTACTCGAGAAAGGTATCATTGAGCCGAACCGCGTTCGGTTGATGGATCAAGGGAGTTTCAAGGATAGGGTAGAACAGGGTCTGGATCTATTGAGGAATGACAAAATTAGTGGGGAGAAAGTTGTAGTAAAGGTTGACGCATAATCAATATGTACCACAGTATGATTGTGTAGTGTACAGAGACCATATTTATCGTGAACTTATAGCAAGAACATCGAACGCCCACTGGGCATCCGTCAAATCTCGATTATCGATATCAAGCTTCTCACGTGCATACCTACCCCAGATCAGGTGATCCGGATCTCAAGGTCCGTGGCACTGGCGACGCGGACTCCGGAGCTCGGAAGTTGACGTTGAAGATTAACTGGAGCTGCTTTACTCCTACCTTTTCGTGTACTGCCAATATCCTTGCTCTCGCTGTGCTCCAGCCACTGAAACCATGATACCCACTAATCGCACCGTTGCAAGAGCTCTTCCAAATGCCCTTTCACGCCTATCCAGCGTCTCAAGCGTTGCACGCACGAAGTCGACGCGACCTCTGACGTCTGCGACGAGTGGATCTTTGCCTCCTCGACAAAGAATACCCACAAGTCTCATAAATGACTCTCTCAGCGTTCCCCGCCGTGGTTATGCCTCTCAGAGTGAGTTATATCCACCTAGAATCCGACATCTATCAGGCCTGACTGACTGGTTTACAGGCAATAACCCAACTCCACGCAAGCCTCATTTTAACAAGATCTTGATTGCGAATAGGCAGGTGCTCCCATATCCCTTGACGCGTCGCAAACTCATGAGAACCAACCAGAGGAGAGATTGCTTGTAGGGTCATCCGAACAGCGAAGAAGCTCGGAATTAGAACAGTTGCGGTATATAGCGAGGTTGATAAGGATGCGCTACATGTCGAACTGGCAAGTCCCCCCCGTAGCTTCTAGTGTCTTCTGAACGTGTATTTATCGTCATTTAGGCGGATGAGGCGTACTGCATCGGGCCTGCTCAATCTGCAGAGAGTTATGTAACTAACTTTCACCGTGGATGGCTGTCCGTGTGTTGAATGTCTCATTAGCTTCGAATGGATAAAATCATAGAAGTTTGCCATCGAAGTGGTGCACAGGTACGTATACTTGTGTTCACCTTCTCAGAACAGTCGCCGACTAAAGATGGTTTACTACAGGCTGTACACCCAGGGTACTGATTTTGCGTCACTCTGTACTATTTCTCCTGACTGACAAGTCGCAACTCTAGTTACGGATTTCTGAGTGAGAATGCTGCATTCTCAGAGAAACTCGCTCAGGAAGGCATTGTCTTCATCGGCCCCCCGGCAAGTGCTATCGTCAGTATGGGCTCTAAGAGGTATGTCGAAGTCGTGAATATTGCATTCTCGCCTCTAAACACGTCTGCAGCGAGTCAAAGAACATCATGTCAGGTAAAAACTATCATTACTACGGGCATAACTGCAAGTAAACCTCCTTCACAGCTGCTGGAGTTCCTTGTGTGCCTGGATACCACGGGGAGAAACAAGATCCTGCCTTTCTGTATAGGGAATCCCAGAGTATAGGTGATGCATCTTTCGCATGAATCATATCGTGGCGCCAGCGCTGACTCTCCTAAAGGTTTTCCTGTCTTGATAAAGGCGATACACGGAGGCGGAGGCAAAGGAATGCGTATCGTTACTGATCCTTCCGAAGCTGCTTTCCAAGAGGCCCTCTCCTCCGCACAACGCGAGTCGTTGAAAGCCTTCGGGAATGACATCGTTCTCATTGAGAAGTACATCGAGCGCCCAAGGCACGTAGAGGTTCAAGTATTCGCCGATACCCTTGGAAACGTAGTCAGCCTCTGGGAACGCGATTGCTCTGTCCAGAGGAGGAACCAGAAGATTATTGAGGAGGTACGTTTCGCGCCATATACAACCGATGAGGAGCGACTCTCATCTCCATTTTCAGGCGCCAGCACCAGGCCTCTCCGATGAACTCCGTGCGGATCTAAGTTCGAAAGCTGTTGCTGCAGCGAAAGCCGTGAACTATGTCGGAGCTGGTACCGTCGAGTTCATCTTCGATAATGATACAGAGAAATTTTACTTCATGGAAATGTAAGCACTTTGCTCCTTGTCATCTATCTAGTATTGACGTGACTACCGCAATAGGAACACGCGGCTTCAAGTAGAGCATCCAGTAACTGAGATGGTGACAGGTCTGGATCTCGTAGATTGGCAATTACAGGTCGGCGATGCACTGGCTTGTTCACTCCTCGTAACGCTCACATCGATCTAGGTAGCAGCGGGTAACCCCCTGCCCCTCGCTCAAGCATCTATACCCCTCGTCGGCCATGCCTTTGAAGCCCGCATATACGCTGAGAACCCCAGAAACAATTTCCTGCCAGACTCTGGCCCGCTTCTATACCTGTCCACACCTCCGCCAACCCACGTATTTGCTCCCGAGTTCTCTCCCATAACCGATAAGCCAACAACCTCGACATTATCCGACCTCCAGCCATCTCTAACTTCCCATGACTCGACGACGATCATGCCGTCGTTGCGCATCGAACAAGGCTTCACGCAGGGATCTCAGATTGGGGTTTTCTATGATCCCATGATTGCCAAGGTCGTGGTTCATGGAAAGGATAGGACAGAGGCGTTGCGAATGCTCCGCAAGGCTTTGTCGGAGTATCACGTAGTTGGGGTGTCGACGAATGTGGAATTTCTTCAAATATTAGCCGGAAACCCGTCTTTCATTGATGCAGAACTAGAGACAGGCTTCATCCCGGTACGGGCATATTGATTGTGTACTTTTCTGAGTGTGGCTGACTGTCCTTTTAGAAACATTTTGATGAGCTGTTCCCGGTCATCGAGGAACCAAAGCCCGAACTCTTGGCTCAAGCCGCTCTCTTCATCGCTCTCCGCGAACACATAACTCCATCTCCAGCTGACAATGTTTCGCCGTGGACTTCACTTGCTTCGCGTCGGTTTGGTGGAGACAAGTATGAGCGCACCATCACTCTACAAACGGACACAACTGCCAAAGACCCTGTTACAGTTCATGTTGTATCGACGACAGCTGGACACTTCAACATCACTGTGAATACCCCTGCAGGCAGTACTACCTTCCCCTCTGTGCCTGCACACCTCTCATCGCCCACAATATTATCATCGACGATCAATGCAGAATCCTTGAACACGACGATCGTTTCACAGCCTGCACCACCAAACGTCCCTGTCTCGGCCAACCCAAATACAATGGAGCGCCTACATGTGTTCACCGGTGGACATAAGACTACTTTGGTTGTATCAACGCCGAATTGGCTGCTGTCTCTTGGAGGAGACGTCCTGAGTGCGGCGAGAGGCGCGCTGAAAGCACCCATGCCTAGCTTGGTGGTGGAGGTGCGGGTCAAGGTTGGGGATCGCGTAGAAGCTGGCCAGGCGGTCGTTGTGCTAGAGAGCATGAAGACAGAAACTGTGCTGAGAGCTAATGTTGCTGGCGTGGTCAAGGCCATCGGCTGTAAGAATGGGGAGATGGTCGAAGAGGGCAGAGAATTGATCGATATCGAGGACGCCGAGTGAGCAGTGGGGAAAGGACATTCGTATTGTACAATTACCTGTATATATGTACAACCGAAAGCGAATCGCGCCTTCACCGAGCGCGGTTCTGTATATTTCGTAATTAGAGCAGTAGGTTATAGTTTCCACAAAATGGCAATAAAGAAAGTAATGTATACAGGGTTGCAAGAGCGTTATGTATCACTGAGCTGCGACTGATACACCACCGCCAGGCGTAGGTGTTGTCGCGTCACGCCCAGTCAACATCGCGGGCATGGCCACCCTGGGGTTGCTAGGCAAGAAAGGGGCACCAGAACCAGGTGGGTGGGGGTTCTGAGTGCCAGGGGGAGTGATCTCCGGTGTATCCTGCTCCTGCTGTGTCTCGGTGGCAGCAGGAAGTGGTGCCAACCGATGTTCGGACGGAGGGTTTGCTGCTATAGATCGGGCAATCTCGTCGAACTCTTCCTTGCCAGTCCACGTCCCAACCACCCCTTCCATGCCAGTAAAGTCTTTGGATTGCGCAAGTGTTTGTTTCATAGCCACGGCTTCGGCCTTCTTGACTTTGACATGTTGGGCTTTGAATTGAGCAACACAGAACTTGGTAAGGCCCCAGTTGTGATCAAAGTATTTGGACTGTTATTGAATGACGATTGAGGCAAGGCTTGGAGTGGGGGGGGGAAACCCACTTACAAGGCGAAGGTACGACGGAACAAGTGTCTGCTCAATATCTTCTAGAGGTGTTGACGAAAAGCACGATGGGTTAGATTCGGCGGCGCGTGCAATCATCACCGAGTGCGCTCCTGGTTGAACGTCAGGCTTTGCAGGATGTGTTGTGTAGATTGAAAATTACCTGTAACAGAGCGCACTCGTTGAGCGTCATTCCATCCAAGACAATCTCCATTCTCGATGACAGCGATTCCCCTTCCCATACCCTCCACGAAGTCGACAATTTGCCGCAGACGTTCTATGGTTGCTCGGTCTTTGTCTCTCATGTTCCTCGTCCTGCAGTGCACTGTCAACGCGCTGATACCCGTATTGACAATGCGTTCCACAAGTTTGAGGGTGTCCTCCTGTGATGGCAGCAATCGAATCTTTGCAGAAACCGTGATCTCTGGGGGCATCGCCGCTCGCAGGGCCGTAAGTATTGAGCACAGTAGGTCAGGGTTCGTCAGAAGAGCGGCACCCATCCCTGAATGCGTCGAAAATGGCTTCGGGCATCCACAGTTGAGATCGATCCCGGAGACATCTTGCATGACGGTCCTTGCAGCTTGGACAGCAAGGTCTGGATCCGACGAGCCAATTTGGTATATGAGGTATGACTTTTCGATGGGGTGAGTTGTGAACATCGCTCTGGATTTACCATTATAGGAGATAACGCCAGTTACAGCTAGATGAGGAAGAAACGTAGATGAGAACGAGAAGTAGGATAGGATAAGAGTCATACTGACGATCTACCACTCTTTCGGCGTGTAGTATTGCTTTGTCTACCATCTCTGGGCCCCAGACCAGCGTCGCGCCATGTTTAAGAGCGAACAACCTTGTAGGTACTATATCGTGAAGAGATAAGACGAATAGAGCATAATGTCAAAATGATGTATGAACGCACAAGCACCAGAACGCACCATGGGTGCAAGAAATATTCCATTTTTGAAGTCTTCAGGGGTAAGATGGTCGAGCTTTGCCCTCTTCGCTGCTCGAGGGTCAGGAGAAGTTGAAAGGGCGCGTCTAGACATTGTTTTGAGAGAACAGAAAGGCCTGACAAGAGTCGGCCGGAATTTCATAAAATGACAAGAATTGAGTCGGTCCTCGGAAGATCACAATTTTGGTAGCCGCTATTTGGCTTCAAGCGGCACAACAAATAGAGGAAAATTAAAAACTAAAATTCTTTATATCAACATTATGTAGGACAGCGAACTCATAGATCTATCTACTTCGATGTACGCTTGAAAGCAAGATGGCGAGCATATATATCATTACAGAGCACATTTTTTTATAGTTTGCAGCCCATGACTCGGACTGCGAGAGAGAAAGAGTGCGATCAGTAACCTTATCTCATCAGAGAAAAATGAATATTTACTGGTGCCATCGGGTTCTCCTAAGCCGTACAACATTTCGGTGGGGTGGAACACAAGAGAGCTGGAACGAGGAATAAATGGAGAGGGAAGTGCTCGAGAGGGAGGTATTGAGAGTCCGGTGGAGACATGATAGTCGGACAGTGCCCGGCCCCGGGATAAGGAGTGGACAGCCGCCCTTTGCGATCTCCAATGCAGGGGGTTGATCGCCGATGTTCTACAAGAATGTTAATCGGATACTTCGTAGAGATCGATAAGAGTACTGACACTGCGAAAACAGCAGAAGCAGAGTGGACATCAAAAGCAGAAAGACCGTCTGGCAGAAGGTCTATGGTCTCCACCGCATTATCTGATCCACGAAGATCCCAAAGCTTCACTTGACCGTCCAAACTACAAAAAAAAGTTAGAAAAGATGGCCTAAAAGAAAACACGTGTCACGGATGGATTACCTTGCCGAGAGTAGCTGCCCTCTGGCAGTAGGATGCCATCGCACATTCTGAACCCAGGAAGTATGTTCAGAGTACGTCCTAACAATAGCATCTTCCTCCTCCAAACGGCGGTCGAAGACCTTCACAACACCATCCGCGAAACTGGCAATGAAGGTTTGATCGGACAGGCTGTCCGATACAATGGCGGTTACTGGGCTCTCAGAACCGGTATCCAAATCCTACGTTCATCAACACAGGTAACACACAGAGATAGGGTTATAAGACATACTAGGCCTGGGCTTTCGGTTTGCGCATCCCAGCTTCTAATGACCCGAGAATCGCCGCCAACCAACAAGTGTCCAGATGATTGCTTCCAGTCGGTGATGACACCACTTCCCTGGCGCAACTGGATGACCTCGTTGAGGCCACGGAAAGCACTGACCATCTGAACAGGGCCCTGCTCTAGGTTTGGATCATAGTTTCGATAGAGTCGAATGGTGCCCTCGGCTAAAATCATATTGCGATGAACAACGAACGCGACATAACCTTCAAAAATTCTTACCAGAGGCGGTGACAATAATACCTCCAACGTCTTCGTTTATTATGTGAAGGGAAGTTATACTGGTACCTCTTGGATTACCGTTGCAGAAATAATTGAGGCGCTTTTTATGGAACCAGTCCCAGACGCTACAGAAAAGTTCAAGGACAGAAGGAGGCAAGAAGAAAGGTCGACGAACGATATCATATCCGTCTCATTAGCGACCACCAAGTGTTGATCATATGAATGGAAGGCCATAGACAGAGGGTGTCCAGTGACTTGCAGTGTGGCAACAGGCTGGTCCCAGCGACGTTCCTCTGTTGATCGTTGTTAGCTTCGACCACAGATCAGCTGAAATGATAGTCACATACCGGCCATGGCACTGTGTCGCAAAGTCTCTGCTTGTATTTGCTCGTTCCTCTGTTGACGCCATACCTGGTAGTTGTACTGCACACTACCAGGTTCATCGGGCTCCGCTTGCTGTTATCAAATTTAACCTGCGGTTACTCTGGTGTGAAGGAACATGATACTCACCCTCATCTGCGGCTCCTTGAAATACTCCGAACACCAATCGAAGTAGGTGCTCTTCAATGGCAAAACATCTCGAATGCCTGACCCAGTCCCCAATCCCAGGATGACACTACTGCTCGTCGAGTCGATCGAGAATGTGCTGCCATTTGGACTTGGCATCGAGCCGTGGTGGTCACGATGATGACCACCGTGGTGCCGGCGTGGGTGGCCACTGGCTCGGCGACGGGAGCGCAAGCGTTCCATGTCTTCTTCCATCAGAGCTTCCATTACATCACAGGGAAGGAAGTCCATCTGTGCTTGAGAGTGTTCTGGTAGGTCGTGTTTGGTGAACTTGGGCGAAGGAGGGTGCCGTGATGATGAGGCGCCTTGTGGTGTCGGTGGGCGCGAGTATGGGGAGGTGTATTGGGCAAAGTTGAGGTTAGGTGACGGGGGCCTGGAGACGTCGTTATTATGCAAGGTGGTACTCGAGCTGGTGACGACAGGCGATGCTCGACCATCTTCCGCAGATGGGAAGGCAATGCCTCCGGCTAATGACTTGAGGGCATTGGCGAAGGATGAAGTGCGTCGGAGGGTGTTGGAAACACCGCTAGTAAGGGTGTTCATGGTGTCGCTTCGAGAAATAGAGGGCCGCACACCACCCGGAGATGGTGGGGGAAGATGACCTGACGCAGATGACTGCAGAGATGGGACACGTGTACGCGTTCCGCCCATCTGCGGCGAACCTTTGCGGTCAATGGGGGCTGTGGGAGGGGTGTTGAGAGAAGACGATTCAAGCCTGGTGAAGGGTGATTCGAGGAGCAGTGCCATGATGTAGTCCACGATGGTCTGAGCATTGGTAGCGACCTCTTGGTATGCATCGACGGAGAGGTCCAGAAGAACGACAAAGATCGTGAAGAATGATGAGAGGAGCACTCGGTTCTCTTCTCGCAACATCTCATCGTCGTTAAACCCGTCTAGCCACTCGCCGATGGCCTGGTTGGTCACATCCTCGTCGTGGAGATGAGAGAAGTACTGGCCACTCGTGCTTGCCCTCCACTTGCGATCTTCCTCCCAATAGAGCCAAGCACAAACGACGAAGTACCCTCGCCATTCCTTTACTAGACAGCTGATCACAACGAGCAACTCCTTCCTGCACATCGGGCTGGCATCGTCTTTGATCGCGAGGGTCGCACCGGTGGCCACCGCAACCTCCATCCTGAAGTGAACTCGCTCCTCCAATTGGTACATGGTCCCTGTCCCGCCTCCGCCTGTTCGATCCGAAAACTCGGAGCCACTGGCACCCAAAAATGTGCCTAAGGCGTAAAGCGCCGCCGCACGCACTTCTGTTGCATCATCTGACAGCAGAGCAATTAGCTTGTCCTGCGTTCCGCGATCGACGCCATAAACTTTAATTTCGTCGTTCGCGTCCCACATCTGTGCAATGCAAAGAGCGGTCCATTGCCGTAGTAAGAAGTCAGGCTCCTCCAGACGTTCGTAGCAGTTGTCGAAGACACGTTCGCCCCAGCACGCTTGTTGTCCGAGAGGGTAGTCACGAGATATCGCGGCAAGGATGAATGAACACATAGCCTTGTGCTCCGAGCTATTTGGTAAAACGTCGTCGGTCCTTGCTCCCAACACACTGGCGAAGTACTTATATCCTTGCGTATTGATCAGATCGACCTGTACAGTGGAGTCCACAGCAAGGATGCGGGCCCAGATGAAGATTAAAACTGGGCGGAGATCGAGACTTGGGGCTTGAAGGAGTTTGGAGATGTATGGGAAGATACCGATTGTCAGAACAAGATGAACAGCCCATGGCCCGAGATCGACGAACTGAGAGAGAAGGATGAGAGCGCGGAGTCGATGGGGTTGTGAGAGGAGGACTTGAAGGACAATGGGAAGTTGATCTGGAGGTTTACGAGGAACAAGGTGCTGATCCGTGCCACCCTGCTGGCTCACAGTCTCCGGGGCACCTGAATATCTATCCCCAGCCGGCGGTAGCGACATCGGGCCCTTTTTGGTCAACGCTGAACCGCCCCGCGATATCCATACTTCGAATGCGGTGAGCTGATCAGCGAAAAAACGATTGCGAACGTAAGTGTAGGGCTGTTCGCCGTTTTTCGTCGTAGCCGATCTATCCTGGCGACCACCCACACGACCAGGTCTCGCTCCAATTGTTTGTGGCGTTGGGGCACCTACGACACCAAGGTCTGTCCCTGACTTCGCCAGAAGCTCGGGCAATTGCCGGAGGCATGTATCGACCGCGAGATCCCAAGTGGCCCAGAGTGGGTGGGTGTTGGTGGGAGGGAGGGAGGGGTAGGTATGAGGGGTACAGTGATGATCCTTCATAATTCGCTCTGCCAGCAGGAAATTCCTGAAGAGCGAGGCAATTAAGAGATCACATCTATAGAGACGTGTAAATATTTCGCGAGAAAATGTGGTCCAAGCAATTGTATCCGTGATGGCAGTAAAGATCCAATTGAGTTCTCCTAATGGTGTGCGTCGATCCTTTAGATCACCAGGTAGCTGCAGGACCATGTCTGCAGTGATATTATTTGGCAGTTGGTGGTTCATCAAGAAATGTCTCAGGGCGATGTCGATAGGGGAAGTAAGACATGATGTGAAAACGTCGGCGGGGAGTTCTGGACACGAAGGAAGCTGCTCGTTGGCCGCACACGCGGCGAGTTGGATGGAATTCATCAGTGGTTGAGTTCCGTCCGCATATCCGCCGTGCATCATGTTGACTTCGTGATCGCGTCGTTCAGCGAAGAGATTGAAATTATTGAGAAGATGGCCAGCTGCAGAGCAGTCCCAGATGTATACGCACGGGGAACCCAACCAGCCTTGGAGTTCCTGGAGAGACACCGGAATGTACTGCGTGTAATCGCGGTTGAAACACCATAGTTCGCCGCTAGCAGTGGGTTTGGGCACGCCGTGTCCATTGTAGTAAAATAAGACAGCTTCTTCTTTGGCCTGCCGACGGGAAGTTTGGCAAAACCGCTTCAGATCATCCTGAGAAGGGTCGAGGATCGGCTTGTATCCAACTTTTGCGCTAAGGCCTTCAAACTGGTGGTGTAAGTTGGACCCTATCGCCTCTAAAGCCTTGTGAGAAGGCATTGTATGCGGGTCGACCCAACACTCGAGAACAGCACACGGATTTGTTTTAATGATGTCGGGGGGGTCGACATCGATATTGAGACATAAGACCAAAGCTGCGTGCGCCGTTCGAATTCTCCCTGGTGGAGAACCGCGCCAGGGAATCGGCTTTGAAGACCATGGTGGGTCTGGGGTGGGATTTCCACAGGTCAGATGTCGTTTGGCAGACCAGTAAGGAATCGAGGGCGTCGCATCAGGAAGGGTTTCAATTGAGCCCAGTCGTCCATCAGGGCTTGTTGTACCCCGCGATTCGCGAATGTTGGAGTGATCTGACCTCGAGGTTGAACCGTAGTCACGGTCAGTCTCTGAAGGAGTGCTTCGCCCATTTCTTGAACGCGAACCCTGGCCCCACGAATCCCCTGTTGCATGTTAGCTGCGCAGGTTCCGTGAAAACTAGGTGACAAGTGCTTGCCAGTCGTGAAAAGATGGCCGTTACGGTGTGGCAGCTGCGCCTGCGCCTGCTCTGCAAACATCCTCCCTCACAGCTTGGACCAAGATGACACTGAGACTGGTTCAACGTTCCTGGAGATACATGATGATATGGCTCATGCTCAGAAGTAAAGAACATACTTTGTGCTTCCAAGAGAGGCTTAAGCGAAGACAGATAGAGTAACCACGAGACTTGGTCGAGACTTGCGCCAGCCCTCAGTGAGGCAAACGGGACGACAAGCCGTGTTTCCGAGTCCGATTTCGTTGATCGCTAAAGTGCCGAGCCACTTCCGCGTTCACTACTCAAACCTTCACTTTGCTCATTAGCAGTCTCACTCGAAACAACGTTTTCTTAGTCTATACAGGCGCGTGTGCGCCTCGGCGACACATACAGGTCGTCCTATTGCCTACTAGCTTTTAAGCTCGTCGCCAAGGGCTCAGGATGGACATCGCGGACGGGCCAGCACTTGGAACAATCGTTACCACAGCGCAAGGGAAAGGCGTGGTCCGTTATTCAGGCGTAACTTCGTTTTCAAAAGGAAAATGGGTCGGAATAGAGCTCTACGAACAAAACGGCAAGAATGACGGCACTGTTCAAGGCGTTGCCTACTTCACTTGCAAACCGAGCTACGGAATCTTCATTCGCTCTAGCCAGATCAAGAGTACACACGGTTCTGAAATAGAGGTATAGGATCCTTCAATTACATCGAATACAGTTATGTTGACCTTGTATCAGCGCCCAGCCCCCGTTGTCCGACCGAATTTAGGTCACCAACGTACAAATAGCTCAGGTTTACTGCGAACCAACCCTCAACGCACACCTCCCTCTTCAAATGCATCCCCGCGCTCTACAAGTCCCGCGAAGCCCTCAACGCCTGCGAGAGCCGCTGCATCTACATCGGCTGCAGCATCAAGTTCTTTGACCACTCTGCGCATGCCACGGCCAGCTGGATCACCAACGAAGCGTAACTCACTTTCGTTACAGCCTAGGAAATCTCTCGCAAACTCCACAATCTCTGCAGAGGACGGTGCGAACTCTCCAATACCCAGCCCTTCACCAAAGCTACGCGGGTCTCCGAATGGCCAAACGGCGAGGCGCACTTCATCGCCATTGACTGCTCCGCCGATCAGCGCGTCTCCTCCCACTCAGGTCCCATTACGTCCCCCTGCTACGACCTCTCCACGCCTACCTCCTGTTTCTTTCCAAGTGACACCTGCTGAACCAGCAAGGCCGCCCTCACGTCCCCCTTCATCACTCAGAAACCCAATAGTGCGTGTTTGCTAGCTATTCAATGTTCTACTGTATATGAAACTCTTTGTAGACCGTTCCAGAACGCGTACAGGACGACACGGAACTTCAAGAACTGCGCGCCAAAATACGTGTCTTGGAGGCTAAACGCGCCGACGACTCTCGGCACGTCCAGGAGCTCGAAACGCGCCTCTCCGAAGCCGAATCCTTCGTGGCACTGCGCCCAAAGCTGCAGGCAAAGCTCATGTCGCAACAAACAGAACTTGCAGCCGCGAAGCGCGAGCTCGCCGACGTACAGCAATTGTCACAAATGTCAGAGACGCGTCTTCTCGACTCACAAGAGCAGTTGGAGATGGCGATGTTGGACAAGGAGGTTGCGGAGGAGCGCTCTGAGATTACTGAGGCTGAGCTCGAGGAGTTGAAGGAGAAGCTTGCTGTGCTCGAGGTGGAGATCGCTGTGCTCAGAGAAGGTGGAGGCGGTGAGGAGACAGATGTTTCCAACGTAAAAGTCTACTTACGAGATATCCTTTTCAATCACAGGAGATGGCGATGGCGCCGACCCCGGCAAAGACTCTCTGGCTTACATCCAACTTGAGAAGCAGAACGAGCGACTGAAAGAGGCTCTCATCAAGTGGGTTACTTGTATAATACTTGTGGGGATCACGGCTGATTGGTTGAAATATCAGGTTAAGAGACATGACTCAAGAGACAGACCAAGACCAGCGGAGACGTATCAGCGAGATGGAGAAGGACATTGTAGGGATTGACGACCTTCAATGTGAGTTCCTCTTTCACTTTCTCTTAATATTCCTTTTGAGTATTCATTCGCCAGCACAATACGAAACTACTCTTATCAAATTGTCGAACGCCGAGATTCAAATCGAAGACTTGAAGCTACAACTCGACGATGCTCTGGGTGCGGAGGAGATGTTAGTGCAACTAACAGAGCGCAACCTCATGCTTGGCGAGGTAATGACTATATATCGATGTTGCAAACGATGCTAACACATTTTTTTCCAGAAAATCGAAGAGATGCGCATTACCATCGAAGACCTTGAGGCCCTGAAAGAGCTCAGTGATGAACTTGAAGAGAATCATGTCGAGACAGAGAAACAGCTTCAAGAAGACCTTAGTACGTTCGGTCTTTTCATCCATTGGAAACCCTCACTCACTCACCTTCAAACAGACCAGAAGGACACTCAGATCAACCAGCATGTTCAGCGAATTGACAGCCTCGAAGACGTTTGCCAGGATTTGGAGAACACAATCACCAAATTCAGGGACCTTGTTCTTCAATTGCAACAGTGAGTTATCATTTTCTGTATCCTTTCGGCGAAGTACTAACTCCCGTCTAGCGAACTGGACGATCTCCGGACCCAGACCCAGACTGCCCAGACTGAATCAGCGACGGCAGCATCGCAGACGGCAGCAATGATGTCGCTCAACCTCAAGCTCCAATCGTCGGCTTCAAAGAACCAAGCGAAGAACATCGACCTCGAGATTCGCGGCTTGGAAGCTCGGGAGACAAAGGAGCTCCTCGGCATTGTCCAGGTATGCTCCCATCGCCATCAGTAGTTGGCCCGCATCGCTCACCTTCGCTCAGCCTTACTTGCCTGAACTCTATGTTGACTCGGATACGGATGCCACGAACTGCTACCTGTTCTTCCAGCGGATGGCCCGCAAAGCCGATCTCATCAATACTGTCGTTGCCCAGGCACATGGATTGCCCGACTCCCTTAATGGCTCGGTCTCTGAAGTCCTTGTCGGCGTTTGCGAGGTAAGTAACGGCTTGCGGAAGGTTAGACGTTGCCTAATGACTTCACACTCCACTTCAGATGCGGGCACGGATCTCTGGACTTTCCACCTTGTGTAAACGCTTCGCTGCTATTCTTCGCCGATGCGACGTCGAGTCTTTCCTCAACATCGGGCGGATCTTCCCTGAGATCTCCCCTATGGAGAAGAGGATCGATATACATATCAGTCTTCTGCGCAAAGATGAGTTCCGTGAGATGGAGTGTGTCAGTGATATCGTCAAGTGGGTCATCATGCATTCACATGCCTTACTTTTCACTGACTTTGGGGAAGGATACAAGCACAGTTCGACCATCTGGCAGAGACTTACTTCGATGGCTTTGAGCACGATCTCGGTGAACGTGAACTTGGTTATGCGCTGTCATTCGATCATGACCTCGACATGTTCTCTGCCTCGATTGGACTTGCTAAGACATCTGTGGAGTCCATTCTCAAGGAAGAAGGTACGACATACACCCCTAGTATCGTGCCCTAATTTGACTTGTTTTTCAGAGGTGACTTT
This sequence comes from Tephrocybe rancida, assembly GCA_018858115.1. Lineage (NCBI taxonomy): Eukaryota > Fungi > Basidiomycota > Agaricomycetes > Agaricales > Lyophyllaceae > Tephrocybe > Tephrocybe rancida. The sequence continues at coordinate 57,774 of JABCKT010006438.1, read as the reverse complement.
GGACATGGGAGGCTATGATATCCAGACCGAGCTGTTTGCACCTTTGCAGACGCTTTTGGATAGCAGCAAGAGCGCCAAAAACGTGTCAAAGTGAGCTGTGCGTTCTTTATTGTGCCAAACCTCTTCTTACCCTATCATAGGAAATTGACAAAACGTCTGGACGACCTCATTGATGATTCCGCCGCGCTCAAGGCGCACCTCATTCCAGAGATGAAGGGTCTCAGCAATCTTGCCGCTGAACTAGTCAACTTCGGAATATCGGTCCGTACCTGCTCGCCATCCTCAATCTTATTATTGACGTTTTATACTTCAGCTTGCGCAACAAATCATGCCGCACTTGAGCGACGCCCGGAGCGCTAAGGCTCCCTTCCAGCTGACGACGTTACTGGCTCTCGTGAAGCAAACGGCTACTGCTACAGTTGCTAAAGATATAAAGCCCGGTGAATCGGTTTGGGACGCCATCAGAGCTTCAGTAGCTGTTGTCGTGCAGGAGGGTGGCAAGCTGCTCCCTCTGGCATTAGGAACGGAAAATGTGCTCAAAAGTGAGTGCCATTTTTCTAAAAGCACCTAACAATTTACTGACTTGATATCAGTTTCTGGGACTGCTCCTTGGATCACAAGGATTGCAGAGATCAAGGCTAGCTTGGCGGTCAACGTCGAAGCTGAGCGGAAAGTGGCTCAACTCAATGACGAGATGCAAGGTCTTGTCAGGACTCTCAAGACAAAGGACCAGGGCATTCAGGAAACTTCCGTCAAAATCGAGCTTATGGAACGCAGATTGGAGGCTGCCAAGAAACAGGGAGACGCCATTGTGAACCTTGAAAATGAGATCACCAAGTTGAAGAGGCAGGAACGTTCTTACGAGGAAGCAATGGAACAATTCCAGGCAGACTTGGACGCTCTGGAACAGGACAATGCCAAGCTCAAGGCGTCGACCGCCGGCCAGGAACGCCCAGGTATGAAAGCAATCAAAATCTTCATGCCCAATTACTCACATTGCCTTAGCACCTGGCATTCATCAAGTTGAGGTCGAGACCGTCCCGATTGAGGGCAGTCTGGAGGCCTCGTATCTCTTGGAACAGGTAAGATTGGCAACTATTTTGTTTCGAAAATAAATATTTACGAACCTCGAACTAGATCGATGCACTGAGAGGGACTGTGCGCTTCCTCCGCACAGAAAATTCATATCTCAAGGGTCAAGATCTTCTCAGGGAAATTGAGAACCTCCCACCTCTACCCGTTTCGCTCAGCCGTATGCCAACACCTCCGCTCGATCCTTCTGGGTTCTCAGACTCAGACGACTCGGACTCGGACGCTCCTCCACCGCCACCCACATTGCGCTCTCTCACCACAGAGACGAAGCAGCTATATCGAGACGTCATCAAGTTCTCATCGTCGCCTCGCGTCGTTGATCTTTCTGCCCTCAATGCAAAACGGGCAGAAGCCAAAGGCGGGAAGGTCTGGCTGCCTAAGAAGGAAACACCTGCTCACCAGGTATGGGAACGCAAAATGGAGGCGGAACGGTTGAGCAGGCGGGTTCGAGGTTTGCTTGAACGGGCGAATACGATCAGCAACCTCTAGGATCCATCTGGCATACAACTTGCAATTTCGACATTGAGTATACCCTCAGCACCATACCATCGACTTTTCCATACCATATTGTTAATATATGTATCACACACATTCCCTCGTCAAAGCCATCCGAACCCACACATTACATACACATATGATAACAAATATGACCTGTTTAAATTCAAGGTATTTGAACCTTCTGACGACCTGGGCTTGGGCCTGGAATCGCATTCCAGGGTGCTTAGCCAATCCACGTTTAAGCTGTCGGATCTATGTGAGGGGTCCCTTGTGAATTGCTATATCCCAGCATGTTGGGCCACAGAGTTCCATGACTTCGCGAGTGGATTTTCTTAGATTCTTCTGAATCTCCAACATCGCAAAGTAATCAATCCAAGGAGAAATTCCATTCAACCAATCTAGAAAGATGTTGAAATCTACGACAACAAAAAGTCCTCCACCCCCTTCCCTACTTCCTCCCAGAATCGGTCTATTTCCTCGCCGTCACCGAAGCCCTCTTTATCATAAAACATCTGCAACCAAAGCCTGCCTCCAAAGGTATGCACCAGTAGTAGAATTCCACCTGCCTTCTGCCGGCTTGCTGTAGTAACATCCTTTAGCACAAACTGGGGGTATGAACTTCGAATGTAGGTAGCGTCTAGGTTCCCAATGAGCGACAGGCCAAGAAGTGCAGCACTTGGGGCAGGGCCAGGTAGTAAATTTCCTGGCACGTTATCGAGAAGCTTTGGGATATCAACCACAGGTTGTGGCGCGTTGCGGGCCCGGGATGCGCGTTCAGAAGCCATCTCGAGTGCGCGGTGCACGAGGAGGGGGGAGTGCACTGTTTTGTGAGTTTGGGCTTTGGCACTTTTCGCACGTAGCCAAAAGGCGCTCTGCGAGGAAGGCAGGAAAGAAGGGAGCACGAGGGTGAAGTATGTCAGAGCGAGGAACCAGTAGGTTGGATCTGGTATGGGGCTAGGAAGGAGGTGTGAACGCAGGTTGATGGCTGTGTATATCATACTGTGTAATGTGGTGTGAGAGAGGGAGCGAGTGGGAGGGAGAGAGAGAACATACACAGGGTTCTTAAAAACATCTTTGCTGTGCTCGTTGGACGCGTTAACAACTTTGGCCCATGCAGCACCACAAACAGCCTCTATCGCGTGGTTAATCGTGACCCCGTTCGCTTTACATCTTTTCAAAATCGTCTTCGTCTGGTTTTCATCGAAGACACGCTCCACAAAAATCGTTTTCTGTGGCGCGCGTTGCTGCCGAACAAATCTATGGCCGCCAATCTCTTTCTCTCTCGCCATTAAGAAGTTGACTTTCGAAACTCCCTTGGGGAATTGACCACGGGGAACTGCACATCGCGTCTCGAATGCCGGTGGCAATCGATCGATCTATAGCCAAGATGAGCACAAGGTAGATCGACCCCGCCGGCACACTTGTATAGCACTCACCCAGGATTGAGCAAGGTCAATGGAAGCCAGCAGATCTTCATCTGAGCTTGAAGATGCAAGGAGTGCGAGGAGGTCATTTGTACATTGGTGCAAAGATGTACCGTCGCCAGTAAAGTGCGGAGCACACATAAAGAGATCGTAATCGCATTCATCAGAGGCCTCGTTATCCTTAGTGCTGAGAGACGCTAGGTTCGGAGAAGAGATAACGAGATAAGAGAGATGGATATTCGAGAGTGTTCGCTGGCCGTTCATATATCCGGATATGAGCTCTGAATGGGAAGGTTATGGGATCGGGCGTCAACACCATTTTGAAAGGATTCGTACCTTCCTTCGAGTCATGACGGAAGTATAAGGCATCTCGGGCCTCATTCAGTGCGTCTTCCATGCCAGCTGGGGCTAAAAATCTACAGTAGGTCCAACATAAATGACATGCCGGGGCGCGTAATAATTTAGTTGAAGCTGCCACATACGAAAAGCGTGGAGCATTGGCTTCCTCTTCTGTAACGTTACATGCAAGCAGTGGGTGGCGATTTCGAAGAACGGCCCACGCATTCAAGACTCTCTCCTGACGAACATTCGCTTGGGGAGCGCGAAAAGCGAGGTGCAGGAACCTGATTATCTCACGATCTCGTACAGACCAGATCGATACGGCAAGCTGCATACGCACATGTCACCCAGGCCATCCTTGGAAGCGGGGAAGAAAGCGAACTCGCTATCGCCAAGAGGCCTCTCGAAGTGATTGGCCGTCGTCGCCGTCCATTTGTCTCCTGTCATCGTCGTCGGTTGTTGTGAAATGTTATGCGGGTCCGAAATCATCCATCCATGCCTTGCGGACTCGGACGCCTTCAATCAACCTTCAATTAGTGACACTCTGCATATGCCTGCTTACTGATACTGACAAGGCCCAAGGGAGTCCCCTATACGCCAGACGTTCGAGTCTCGACTCGCTATGTCAATATCGAACCCGAGCATGGACTGACATTGATTCGAAGTCTCTCACTGCACCCTGGCCCACTGTAATTCGTGGGAGCTCAAGGTGAGCCTGTCATCCATCCTGCCAGTTTATCTCTGTAAAATTAAATATTTCAGAAAGGAGCGCAAGGGCCGGATAGATCACCAATCTCCATACTTATATTAGTGTCGACAGAGATCGAATTTGCGATGGGTGCTGTCAAGGGGAACGACACACGCGGCTTCGCGCCCTCCAGCGCTCAGCATCCAACTGCATATGCAGCTCTATCATCTTACAAGGTATATTCTATACGATTCGATGATAGCCAATATAAACGCTCGCTTTCTCCAGTGCGACGATGATCACACATTGTGTCAAGCCGACTGCTGGGGTTCGACTCCTCTGCAGTTAATTGTACTCTGTTCGGCTCTATCGTGCTCTCTTATGCTACAGTTGGACGCTCGTTGGAGGTCGCAAGTTGCAAGAGGTTGACCAGGTTTAGCAAAACGCGATCATGTGCCAGTGATGACAAAAGGACTTGCGATCGGTGGAAACTGGCTTGAACACCTGAAGTTCATTCGTGTCCAACACCGTCATCACCTCTGAGCTCTTTGAGCCCCCCGCCCAGCACGAAACTCTTTCAAACGCCGCTACCTCAAACCATGCGACTCGTATTCTCTTTCTTTTCGTTCGCAGCTTTACTTCTGTGTTGCTCAGCAGCAGTCACGCTCCACAACTTGAAGTACGACAACGCTGCACCGTCTGTTCCCGCTCTACCCACTTTACACTTCGAATCTGTTGGAAACGCCGAGATCGTCTGCACTCTAGAGCCTCCTGACGAGCCCGAACAAATCCTAGCCATCATGGAGCAACGCCCGAAACCATCGTCCTTCTTCAGGTGTCGCGCGCAGCAGGCCACACGCCTCTCTGGAACGCGTGTCCCTATGCATGACGCCCAGCGCTTGATCGAGATAGTTGATGAGATGATAGCGAAGGTGAAGGTGGAGGAGAAGGCTAGAAAGGCCAAGGCGCTCGAGGAACGGCGGAAGCTGATTGCCGACATCAAAGGCCGATACAACACGTTCAAGGCCGCCAAGATTCAGAAAAAGCAAGACCTCATCAAGACTGAGCTCACCCATATCCTCAGTGAACTATTCTTCGACTTTCTCTGGATGATACCCCTCGGCATCCTGCTCCATAAACTTCTTTCCTTGCTCACCGCTCGTATCATAAACCTCAGAAGGCGCCTTGCCAATCCGCCTGCAAGACAACAGCCTGTATCCGCCGCACCCACTCCCACTTCTACGCAACCCCAGACCTCGACGACAACCACGAGATGTTCGAGTCCTTCTGTTTCTGCTCAGAAGCATCCAAATAGCAAGCCAAGGACCAGACCTGTTGTCGACACTAGTAACGAATCCGCACCCAACTCACAAGTAGCATAATACATGCGCCGTCTTTCCATAACTTCTCCCTTGGAACCAAGTTGTACTTGTGATTTGAATGCTATTGTAGTGGTAGTATCGTAAAACCCGGTAGCGTGTAGCAATTTGTAGGTCGAAAGCCATTGATTATTTTAAGGCGCTATAGCCAAGTGGTTACGGCGACAGATTCGAATAAAGAATTCATCTGTTCCTCTTTGAGGGCGCAGGTTCAAATCCTGCTGGCGTCGCTTGAGTGGTGATAATTTTTTGTCATCAAATATTGTATCGTTAGGCTGTTTTGACTGCTCATTTCCGAACTCCAGAACTCTTATAACCACACACTTATCAAGTAACTTGAGCAGTAAATGTCTCCCATTTAAATCAACGAGATGTACTAGGCCGAACAGCAGGTGTTGGACTCTCCTCGATCCGCCCACTCAGTGCGATCTGAGTACCAATACCAATAGTATCCTGTAACAAATCCTCGCCCAACATGCGAAGCTCATCCCCGAGATGTCCACCACCAACATTCGAGCGTTGCTGTAGAGCTTGGCGCTGCTGAGGCGGCACCCCGAACAAAGTCTCCTCCTGCACCTCCCCATTAAGCCGGTCGTACATATCATCCTCATAAGAGTCGTCGAAACCGTCGTCCTCGACGGTCCCAGCAAACGGATGGATGGGGGGCAGCCCCATATCAGCGCCTTCGTCATCGAGTGAATCGCTCGATTGGTTGGATCCGAATGAGTCGTCTGAATCTTCACGGCCACCAGAGGACGCCATCAGAAAGGCATGCGACGGGTGGGCGGTGTTGTTGATTTCGTCCAGGGAATCGGAGTCTGAGTCTAGGTCCTCATGTTCATGCATGGGGGTGATAGGTTCGTCCTGTGCAACCAAGTGCTGAGGCGGAGGTGTAGCAAGGGCATCGAGGACTGGCTCGGTCGCCTTGAGAGATGCATGCGACCGAAGACGTAGGCCAGGAGTCGAGCCGGTGGTGCTTATGCTGGAGGGTACGTCCAAGCCGACACGGCGCATCATACTCTCTAGGCTGGAGTCAATAGCCAGGCTATCGCTGGTATCGTCGTGTCGATGGTATCGCGACAGCGAAGGTGGAGTGGGCATCGTGCTCATCGTCGATTCAGTCCTACTGTGTAGATAGCCGTCCTTCTTATGGCTGCTCCTGTAGATGTCCCTGACCAGATCTCGAGTAATCCTGGCTGAGGCATCCCTTATTGGGGTTTGCCCCAACTTCAGCAGGCCGAGTTCAGCCATAGAACGCGGGGGGCGGGCGGGGGACATCATCACTGGGGGCGACATCCCTGCAGGTAGCCCGTCGAAAGAATCGTCGTCGGATTCTTGAGCTGGGGTTTTCGGGCCGCGTTTGGAGTAGGTAGGCTTCCCGAAGCGTCCTGGTGTCATGACCGATGGGTCTGTTAAATCGACGACGCCGTCCCATTGCGAGGGGTCTTTGTCGGGCGAGAGGAAGGGGTTGTACTTCTTCGGAACTGGGGTCTTGGGCTTTCCTCTGTATTTGAGAGGCGAGGTGGCCGCCGAACTGGACCCTGCTGAAGAAGTGTCGATAGGATAGAGATTGTGTCGTAAAACATTGCGTAGAAGAGGCTCCTTGGTATCTCGGGCTTTCCCTTTCTCGCTCATAGGTAGCCTTGAACGATCGCTTCGGGCAGGGTTGGGTGTAGGTTCGTCGAAACGCATGGATGGCACCTGCTCTGCCATTGAAGGCCCAAGGATGGTCTCGTCCTCCATGGCAGACCTTTGTTGAGATTGTGGGTCCCTTCTGACCATAGGTGTGTCTAGAGATGCATTCCATGACGGATCGTCTGATGTCTCCGTTGAAGATGGGTCGTACATCCTAGTCATACGTGCTGTCGCTGGAGTAGAGGAGAATGCGCCTTGACCGGGCGCGAAAGATCCATCGCTGGACGTTATGCTAGGTTCATAGCCATGATGATGTTTAGAAGTATCGATATGTGAAGAGGATGGATCCAGAGTGGGGTCCTGCTCTTCCAATACGGGCTCTGTCTGGCGAGATTCGTCGTTGACTGTGGAATGGTCGTCAAACGTTGGGATCTGGATCTGCGCAGCCTGCTCGTAGAATGACGTCCAAAACTGAATGATCCCGTTAGCAATCGCTTGAAATTCGACAATCCTTTGTTTACACACCTTCGCTGCCTCTCGTACAGGTTCTGTTGCGACCGCATATCGCTTCAATGCTGGCAACACCTTGTTTGCAAGAAGATGATGAATCTTGGAGAAATTGGCATCTATATTCTGCGAAACATGAGCCAGACCCAACCAATAGGCAGCGATAGAACACTGACCTGAAGCTTGAGAGTAATCAGTTGCTCCATCTGTTCTATTTGGTCGAGCACTGGTGCTGAAGTGTCAAGGCCAGGAACATTTATCAACGCAGGATCTGGGTTTGGCTGCCATCTTGGAGGATTTTCAGGGATTGGTCGTCGCGATTCCATGATCAACGGTGTGGTATGAACTTGTTGAAGAAGTGTGTTGATTTTCGAAAGGACGCGTCAAGTCACTTGTGACGGCGCGTAGACGTGACTCCATATTTTTGGAGTCGCGTTCAAGTCGCGTCAGTGTCCTACATATGTCAGGTCAGTATTTTGCTGCAGTCGTCTATCTGAGGCATCCAACTAATAAAGACCCAAAACGTCAGAGACGAGGCGTCTAAAACAGCACCAGGGTTGGTCCTGGGCCACCGGGGGCGTCGAGGATGGCCCGTCGGTGTGATCATTCACAGATCTCAGCAGGTTTTGAGGGGACGAAGGGAGGAATCTTTTCTATTCACGTAGCTACACAGACTTGTAAAGACTACCATGGGCTTCGCCCAACAGTCTATAAAACTGATAAATAAATAAAAAAGACCCAAAAAATATGTGGCAAGTAATTCTCAAATAGTTCCAGTCCACCTTCATAAACCTATAGATCATCCGGATTGTACTACCATCTAGGCTTGAGACGATCCTACTGTGCCATCTCTCTTCTAATTAAATACGACATCGCAGCCCCCTCAATATCCAATAGATCCCTAAGTCTTGGTATAACCTCTTCGGGCGCCCGAAAACCCGCGTAGTTACTGCGAAGGGTTGCCACCCGGCTATACCGGCCGCTGTGCGAGAGACCATACACTCTCGCAGTTCGACATACCAGTCAGTTCGACACGTTATAGACCGTTCGATAGCGTATACCGTAGCCAGCAAGTGATCTTCTGGGACTGGCTGGTCCTGGATTTCAATTTCCGGCCTTTCCAAATCCAATTCCCTTTCTTTAACGGTGGGCACCAAAGTTGACTTATTTTACCCAATGCTCTTCGATGTAGCTTTCAGGTACTGGAAGGCCATAATACATCATGGGTGGTCAATGTCCTTGAACTCAGCGGGGCCAAAGTCTAAGATAATCGGGCAGGCCTGGGCCACGAAGAGGTTCAAAACCCTGAAGTAACAGCTCGTCCTACTTATAGTACAGGGGGATCAATCAGCGACAGCACGATTGAATGTGTGAGCCTTGAGGTACTTTCTTGAAACCAACGACGCGAGGACAAAGGTTTACCCTGTTCTGCGACCTGCTGCAGCTGTCATCGTTAATAGTTTGAACCCGGCTCCCCTGGGCCCTCCACCCGCCTTACATAATGGCCTCCGTCCCAATATTGTTTCTCCCTATGTTAATGGTGATAAGTACATTTACATCCAGACATATGTATTGAAGACTTGAGCCTCGGATCATGTTATTTAAATTTTACACTGTGTCAACACCTCAGACACGTAATCTGCGACGATGCCATGTGTCGCGGCAGACGGGGTCCTAACGAAACAATGAGGCTCAAGCGATCCTTTGAAAAGGGAGTGAGCTTACCCAGGTAACCAGTAGAAAGAAGTGTCTGGTGAGGAACACGCGCCAACAGTGGTCGAGTTATTGACTGTACACGCCCCAGGGTTCGTGTAACCGAACGCCTGATAACCGGGACTCGAGCCTAGCACTCCTTTCCAGATTGTAGATAAATCAACAAACGCAACGTTAATGCCAAATTTGTTCTTGAGTGTCGGGAGCATAGAGAACACCGCCTGCTTGTATGCTTCTCCCGCTGGGCTTGTCGTTCCGCGGCCATAGTCGTCGACGATAAGGATGTTTCGCGCAAATGTGGGAGAAGAAGTAAGAACGAGGATTTCGTATGCGATATTCTGTGCAGCGAGGTCAAGGTCTGCCCAAAACAATCAGCTTTTAGTATCGATTTGAGAAAAGACCATCCTCACTCCCTCCGTCAACGTAATCGCTATATAACGTGGTCAGTCGAAAGTTTCCTTCAGTGATTTGAAGGGACGTACTTGATACCAAAGAAAATGGTGTAGAGCGTGGTGTCACGGTTGTACGTTGCACCTTGGCTCGTGAAAAAGTTGACTGCACAATGATTATAATCGGAGTCTGTTTTTGATTGCAGAGCATGCCACTGACCTTGTCCGATTAGATCTGTGTTCGGACTGGGCGCTAGGTTCTTCGAGCCAGGATATTGCCCGGCATCAACGACAGCTCCATCGGCCTGTCAAAGTGTATTATAAGTCTAAAAGCCACCATCACTCAGTGAGAACCCATGACAGACCGCATAACCTTTCAGTGTTGCACCCGCAGCTTGCGCTAGGTGTTCAACCCAAACGAGCCCATTGCTGGGGCGCCCACCAGCTTTGGGATTCGGGGGAGTCAACACCGGTGCTTTCGCAACAGATCCGTCTCGAACACCATTGTCCGAATATCCGTCCTACCAAATGAACACATCCTCAGCATGACATCCTCCAATGTCAAGAATTTAAAAGAACGTACCCCGAACGTAACGATCGTCTTGAAGGTATTCAATGGTGCCAGCCCTGCGTTGACGTCTGCAACAGGGCCGTCGAGGGTACCGCATTTGGGGCTCACGGCCAGATGGACTGGCGAACCCCGCTTGACGGCAGCCGCGGAGACGACAGAGATCGTTGAGAGGAGGAATGATACAGAGCAGCGCATCGTAAGGATCGTAAGGCAGTCCAGAGGGCTGACCCTTTCTTGCTAATACCATCCCAGTATTTATTCACCTGTATTGGGCTAGCAGGACATGACTGAGTGACCTCATGCCCAAGACGTCATGACTAACATGCTTCCAAGTTATAGTTGTCAGCTGGACCAACTAGTTTCGAAACTCTTGATTCCGTTCTTTATCCGTTGCGCCATTTGTGCAGATTTTCTCGCCGTCAGGACTAGATGACAGGAAGTGAGACCAAGGAGACATGGCGCAAGGAAGCGCGTCATACCTCACATGGTACACAACTTAAGTGCACGTGAACCCTCTCAGGAGTCAGATCGTCATGGAAGAAGAATCACATTCGATAGACTCAAATTCACAAATAACATGACGTGTTGCAACGGATCACACGATTGATCAAACGGCTGTCAATGGGGAAGTCTGGAGAGAGATGACTGTCACACTGGTCGCGGGGAACGTATAGTTAAACCTGTCTGGGAGGGGGATGGCGAAGCTGGACGCGACGGGGATGATCAATTCAGGGTCCTCAAGCGTGTTCGACACGTTGAAGAGGCCCGAAATTGGGCTCAACGCCGGACTGCTAATCGAAGTGGCTGTCCCAAACCCTGTAATTGGAAAGTCTAAAAAGATCTTTGCAACAAGGTCAGTCGTGCCAGTGTTGGACACCTAAACGATCGAACTGTCAGACGGAACCAAATGGCCTTGATCGAACGAAAATATCACACCTTTAAAAAGACCGTGTTCGTCTCATTATGATAGCTCGCAATCCAGAATAGCGGGGCCGTATCCGAGGTTGAAGCTGGCGATGTTTGCAGTACATGAGTTCCGCGGTTGACACTGAACATCTGGGTACAGGAAGGGGTTATTAGCAAACCCGAGTAAAAGAAAAAGCGCTTAACATACCTCTTGAACATAGTAGGAGGTTGATTTAACAAGACGACTAGCGTCGTATGTTATGATATCCGGTGTCCACTCGTAGCTTCTAATGTGCTGGAGGCTTAAAACCATATGTTAGCAATGTCAAACTGTCTCTAACACGTGGAAATCACCTTGGTGCATCTGCAAGAAAGATCAGCAAATCAGAGCGATAATTGCATCATCGGTGAACACTGACAGGCCGAGGCAAAGACCACGTCGGAATTTCTCTCCATACCAGTCATGTATGCTGCTTCAGCGGCCGCGCCCTCAAGAGTGGGGTAAGCTAACCGGCCGCTTGGAATATCTCCAAGGAGGACCAGATCGTTTGTGGAGGTCACTGTTTGGTCTGTGAGCGCAAGCTTGGAGTGGGGCTTGTAAGTGTGCATGAACCTGCATATTCTCCTAGAATTTCCCCCGTGTCAGCTGTGGTTAGTTAAAAATAAGACTGCTGCGCACCAACGAAATACTGGCTGCCATTCCTAGGGTAATTGTCGAACATGAAGGCATTAGTCGTGAACCACGAGGGCGAGCTGTACACGTGGTAGTCAACTGAGTGTTGTTACTCCAAATCAGTAAGGGTAAACATGTTTGGAGTGAAGGCTCGTATTGACTTTTTTTGTACGCTGGCTCCAATGCTGTCGATGGAAGAGACGTGGCGATGAACTCCAACTGCGGGAACTTCGCGCTTATGGCATCTACAAACGCCTTCCAGCGATAAGCTGCATACGATTCTGGTTGGAACTTTCTCGAATGGTCAGGGCACTTCAATTATTCCAGACTGCTCCAGACATACCTGGTCTTCATTTCCACTGCATCGAGGGATCAGCTGTACAGGTAACAATGGATGAATGGATGCTCACATCTCGATAAACCTGAGCTCATAGGGTTCCGTACGGCCTAGACTAGCTCGCAGTTTACCGCCTTCAGTGGTCTTCGCGTCTCCGATGACGAACTCGATCTCGTTCAGGGCATCATCGATGTAAGGCTGCAGGTCTTGTTCAGGAACCACAGGCCATGTAGCCAAGTCCGAGTAGTTTGCGATGGAAATCCCGGAATATATCCCTGTAGAAGAACGCAATCAGCAGTCAGTTTGTGGTTCTGGAAGACTTAATAATAACCTAGAATCGGTTCCTGAGGCACATATTAAGAAGGCAGATACGAGGTTCATCCTAAGGATCACTCACGGCCTCGAGATCTTCAGCCCAGTTCAGGTATTCAAGGAGTCCCTGTGCATAGATCAAAAGACACTCAGAATGTCCTGCTGACCTACTCACAAGACCATCGGTGTTCGAGTAACCTGAAGGGCTTCGAGTCAGTTTCGAAACAAAGGAAGGATCATGCCAGTATACGGACCCCAGTCTCCTACTCTTCCGGGCCGGTCTTCGATGCTGTGGTAGCGTTGAATCTACACGCCGTATCAAGACTATATCCAAAGGCTTACCGCCCAATCGTTTCATTCCATTTCCAGCGTGTGTCGAAGCTGTGGCCCTGAAGAACAATTTAGTGACACACTAAACGAAAGACAAACAGGAAAGTTACCTCAAGGTTGTTACCGCCAGGGAACCGCCAAATCGATGGCTTAGTCGCAGCCAGCGCCTGTGCCAAATCAATGCGCATACCATTCTCCCTGCCTCTGTAAGTTGGCGGAAACAAGGAAAACATTCCAAAGAATATCGTTTTGCCCGCTGCGGCCCCTCCATCGACTGTGACGCTGAATACATTGTCGTCATTGGCCGCAGATACCGTTGGCTCAAGTTCGAAAGAGAACTTTTTCCACTCCTTAGCCACCCCTGAAACAGAGCTCGTGGCGAAGGTAGTCCCCTGCTTGGACTTCAGGGACACCGAAATTTTCCCAGTGAAAGAGTCCGATTTGGCGTAAAAGGACCCTTTGTATGTCCACCCTTCCTGGACTTTGATACCTGGAGTATAAGTGGTCAGCCGACGCGTCGGCGTTTTGAATGATAATCCATTACCCCAGTAGCCCGTGTTCTCAAAACCAATTGGCCCGGTGACTACGTTAGGGATTCTGACTTGCAGACTGTTTGGGAGAGCGGAGGTAACACCCTTGGTTTTGGAGGTTACAGAGAGGAAGGCCCCGTTATATGGCTGCCATGAGTTCAACCTGGAATAGATAGTCAATTTACCTGCCTGAAAATATATCGACATCAATACACACGCGTTCTGGGTTCCAGGTATGACTCCTTGGAAAGCTCTATTCTGTAGAAGCTCAGCTTTTGAAAAAGCGAAAAAGTTAATACAGTCAAGGAACGAAAAGTTTGTGGAGTATCACGCACCGTAAAGGCCTCCGTCTGCACTTGTACGCGACGATTTTTAAATAGGCAATTGGAGGAGGTCGTAAATTGAATACCTGTGATTAATGTCCTGTTAAGGGATCGTGAATGAGTGCCGTCTATGAATAAAGAATGTGGAACACATACCTCCCACATGTACCCATAGAGTGTAGACGGGATTGCATGGGTCAGATTTGTGGTGAGACGTAAGTCAAGTGCATTCGGAGCGACCAGTGTACTTCTTGCATTGCAGAGCAGGTTTAATAAGACGGCAGATGCCAACTTCGTATGTGAAAACATTCTCGTTACAATGTCAAACTGCTTTGGCGAGGGATTTTAACCTGTCCATAGCGGAATAGTGTCGGGCCGCTCAACGATAACCCTGAAGTCAGCCGAAACATCGGTGTCAGGCGTTCAGTTGTCGCCATGCAGAACGCGGGCGCTGAGAGGCGCTGAGGAAGACTCCACGAGATCTGTGATGACAATGGTGGGTGCAGTTTTTCGAAGCCTATGGCATAAGTATGATGGTTGAAGCGGTTATAGAGCGACTTTGAGCTCGAAGATTGCCTACAAACGAGGTTCAGGCGAGCACCGACGTCGAGTTTAAATAGATGTTGCACGAAGTGTTACATTGTACGGCTCCGAAGACCAGTGGTAGTTGATTGACCAGTGACAAAATATCTGTCGTTTGCCGGTCCGGCAGTCCGGGCTAGTCCGATCAGTTTTCAGCAGGGTCAACAGTACTTGTAGCAGTCTGAGGCCCGGTCCATCTTCAAGGCTTAGCTTCAGGAAAGTTCAGAGGTGCGCAGAACTAATATCCAGGCCTCAGGAAGAAAGGATTGACGGAAATCAAGTTCCAGATAACTTGCAGATAACTATTGAGGCTAGAATCGCTTCGGAATCATGTCATGATCAAAACATGTCTCTTCCAACCCCCTTTCATAAGACTTCTCAGGTGCCGAAGGCCCGCATTGCAGCCCAAAACCTACCATACATCCTTAAGCTACAATACTGCTCGATGAAGTTGTCGGCCCGCTCGTGGCCAAGCTAAGGATCACTGTGTCCTGATGTTTTCAACAATCAACGCTCAAACCACGCAGTCTTCCTCGTGCAACATGTGGGCGAGTTACTTGCACTCATTCCGGAATTCCACTTCTCGCGAACTCTGGTATGTTATTCCTTCTGCCTCTGCATTTTCCCGTATAAAATTGCTTACTTATTTCAAGGTATGGGATATCGACCTCGGCCGACGCTCTCTATAGTTGCCTCCTTGATTCTAGCGCACACTACAGTTACATACAACTGAGGAATGTGTGCTCTCCACACCACGCCAAATTCACTCACTCTCGGAGAAGAACACAACTCGATTCGAGGTGCAACTAATTACATCGCAGGTTCCGCCAAGTATATATGTGTGCCCCATGACATACGTCTGGCGCATTCCGAGGTTCTTCGCCACCCATACCATGCGCATTCTACCAGTTTAGTGTCTGCGACGGGCCGCTGGAATCACATGAAGCGCGTCATGAGAACTTGCAGAAGGCTGTTAGCGTTGGGAAACTTGAGTCGTCTATGGGCTGCTGTCTAATACATATACAGCGAAAGTGTCGAACACTCAGACTGACCTGCCATGCGATTCAAAATCCTTCTAGCCTGCAGTTTCGGTTTTTTGACAGGACACCTTGCGGCCGCTCAACTGGGATTGGCCAATGGGTTTCTAAACCTCACTTCGCCGAATTTTTCGGTGCAGCTCGTCAAGGATTCCCAGACGCTGTACTCGCTGAGGCCTTCTGGTTCATCCTTCGATTTTATTCCGGGAGATATGATGACGAAACGACAGAGCAACGGGCAATATCATTTGGGAGACGTGACATTTCGCGTTCGGAAAGTCGGATCTACTGCCTGGATTAGCGGGGACACTTCAACCGCCAGACACCCAGTCACTGCTATCACGGCCTCTGGCACAACTTTAGCAGCGGCCAATCTTGCACCCACACTTCCCTCGACATCACTTTTGAGCATCACCCGCCGTTGGGTAGTTCAAAATAATGTTCTTCAGTTGTTGTTCGATGTCACCAACTCGCAGACTACTGCAGTCGAGATCGGTTCACTTGGTATTCCCCTCGAGTTTAACAACGTGCGTATGGGTTTTCTTCTCGCCCCTGGCTGCTGACCATTCTTTACACAATGATACAGATATTCACAGACCGTACCGCAGCGCAGACCAACACACTGTGTAGCTTGTTCGACCCATATATCGGCCAAGACGCAGGTTATGTTCAAGTCACCCCCCTTCTTGGCACTCTACCCCCTCTCATAGTCACTCCTGTTGGAAAGTCGCCCTTCGAAGGGTGGAGATTCCTTCCCGAATCTACCTCCGCAGACCCCTTCTATCAGTCACAGACGTTCGAGGGCTTGTACGAATGGCAGTTCCATACCTTGGCGTATGCTCAGAACGAGTGGTCTGCAGTCACCCCGTGGAACGCTGCGACCTCTGCAACCCTCCAGGCAGGCCAGACCCGGACGTACGGGGTGCAGTTTGTCACGGCTCCCTCCATCCGCGACATCGATCGCACAGTGAGAAGCGTCAATCGCCCTGTCGCGGTTGGAATACCTGGATATATCCTGCCCACCGACCAAGTAGGAAAATTATTCTTGAACTACTCGTCCGCGGTGCAGTCGATCGCGGTCACCCCTAGTGGCGCATTGACCTGGGCCTCGAACTCCGATGCCAAAACTACTGGTTGGGTCGGGTACTCACTTACTGCTCACACCTGGGGGCGCGCCCGCCTGTCCATAACATATGCAGACGGTACACTTCAGACCGTCCACTATTACGTCACGAAAGGCGCTACGCAAGCAATCGGTGACCTGGGAAATTTCTTAACTACTTCCCAGTGGTTCAACTCTACCACCGACCCCTTCCTCAGATCACCATCCGTCATATCCTACGATCGAGAAGTAAATGCGGTGGTCAAGGATGATCCAAGGGCATGGATTCCGGGTCTTAGCGATGAAGCCGGTGCGGGTTCATGGCTGGCAGCAACGATGAAACAATACGCCCAGCCGAACGCGGCGGAAGTCGCAAAATTGGAGCAGTTTGCAACGAAGGTTTTATGGGGATCGATCCAAAATACGAATGGTATGTCCTTGTTAGTTCCTGCCTTTGAATGATTTTTGAATAGTTCTGTCTTCAGGAACGGTAAAGAAGGTAAAAAGAAACTACCCGTGTACGTTTTTATACCTTTTTTGACTTTCAATTCTAGGCTGTCTATTTTTATGAACCTACCCGTCTGCCCTCGTACCCATACCCGACGAGCATCTTTTGGGGCAATTGGTGGTCGTGGAACAGGGCAGCGTCCTTCGCCACCGATCGCGCCTATGACTATGTTCACGTCGCCGCAGCCTACTGGGCACTCTACCGCGTGGCTCGTAATTATCCGACGCTCGTCAATGTCCAAACATGGCAGTGGTACCTGAACCAGGCTGTCTTCACGGTCACTACCATGACAAACGGGAAAACTGGCTTTGCGGATGTCGGGCTTATGGGTGAAACCGTCATTCGATTCCTCCTTGACGATTTGAAACGCGAAGGCTTAACCGCAAATGCAACTCTAGTCGAAAGCAGAATGAAGGCCAGAGAAACCGTATGGGCTGGTCAGCGATATCCGTGAGTAGCGATTCCCTGACATTGTCCCCTTTCTGAACCTTTGCCACAAAGATTTGGATCTGAGATGGCTTGGGACTCGACTGGTCAAGAGGGTGTATACGCATGGGCCAGATATTTCAATGATACGACCACGGCTACTAATGCCTTGAACTCAATTCTTGCGTACCAGCCTCTGATCCCTCATTGGGGGTACAACGGGAATGCTCGACGATATTGGTGAGCCCATCTCGGCATCCATCGTCCATCTATTCTGATATGTTTGTTCCAGGGATAACGTCTACGGTGGAAAATTACAAAGAATTGAACGTCAAATCCATCATTACGGGAGCGGCCTAAACGCTCTTCCTCTAATCTCGGCCTTCGAAGCTTCTACAACGGATTACTACCTGCTGCGTGTTGCCTACGGTGGCCTCAGCGGCCCGTTGTCCAACATCGATCAAGGTGGTTTCGCATCTGCATCATTCCACTCTTTCGCAGATACCCTGAAGTGGGACGGGTATTCAGGAGACTACGGTCCCAACTTCTCTGGCCACTCCATGGGAATCGGAACATTTATCGTCAACCACCCGGACTTCGGATGGCAAGCCTTTGGAGGGAACGTCATTTCCACCTCCCCTACTATACAAGTACAGATTCGCGATTCTGTTCGCCGTCGCGTTTACATCGCACCGCTGGGCGCTCTCCTTACTTTGGATGCCGGTGCGTTCTCGTTGGTCACGTATGATCCATCTGCTCGGACAGTTGCCGTCACCATTACTGCCGTTCCAGATGGCGTGACGGGTGCTGCGAGTGCGCCCAATGGCCGTTTAGTGATTGAACAAAAGGCCACTCTATCCGGAATCACAATTCTGAAGCCCACGACTAATCTGGCACTGAATGCGGGGGCGTATACGGTCCCTTTTACTTCGGGTTCAGGAACAGTCACGTTGGCAATGTAGCAAAGAGGATATACGTATGTCGTGGAATAAACTTTCTCGTGAGATGTCATACAATCATCATGTGTCGAATCAGGCTGTCGCGCTTTTGGCATTACGCAATTTCTTTCTCGGAATCCTCAGCGACCTCCTTATCAGCAGGATGCTCTTTGTGGAGATGGTCGACCAAATGTGGTGTCCAGCCGGACGAATTCCAGGGCTTGACTCCAGAGCGATACATCTCGTCGACCTAGAACGTATTAATTAATCGAAGCCTGGTAGATTGAGGCTCAAGTGTCGCACCTCTTCGAGACTTAGTCCCTTGGTCTCGGGAATGAACAAGTAGACGTAGACATAGCCAAAGGTGAGCATGCCGAAGAAGATCAACAGGATCAGAGGCCCGATACTGTCGCGTTTTGAGTACTGGGCGACGAAAAGGAGAAGAAAGTAAAACTGACTCGGCAGCAATTCTTGGTGCAAAGAATGACAACAGGAAGTTCCACAGCCTGGGGAGGTCAGGCTTTAGATCGACTGAGCAGGGATGAAACTTGCCAGTTGGTTGCGCTGCCCAACGCGATACTTTTTGCGCGGACGCGAAGGGGGAAAGATTCACCAAGATATACCCATCTTAAAGAAGTGGATCAGAATTCAGGGTCAAACGTGGATCACCTCGAGCAACATACGGAGTCGGTCCCCAGAAAATGGAGAAGGAGAAGACGTGTAACACAGCAAACGCAATGAGCGTATCACCTGAGAGGGGTGTGAGTTTATGTGGTCAAAAAGATCGCGAGCGATGCCGTTTTACCTCCTTGCTTGTTGCGGGGAGTCAGTTGTGCCTTGGGTGTGCCTACCGGTGCAAGCGTGTAGTGACCAACAAGACCAGCCTACGTCGAATCTATCAGAGGTGGCAGAGGGCTTCAGAGATGACCGGGGCGTACGATAAGTGAGCAAGCGCCCTCGAGAATAGCGCCTGTAAGAAGGGACTGCGTCGGGGCTCTGAGTGGCGAACGCGACGTTTCATGGGTTGACTCACTCGACGGCGACCCCAGGTTTCAATCAAATGCTATGGGTCAGGGTTTTGATGAGCTCGGTAGATGATTCACGCTGAAAGGGGCATACCAGGGCAGGGATAGTTCCCACAACAGACACTGCGCCAAGAATGACTTGAATAACATAAGGCGACAATCTACGAAGGGATGGGCGGCATACACAAGAAGTAAATGTGTACTTACTCAGTTCCAGCGCTCTGGAAGAAAGTATCTCCGTAGTAATCTTGACTTCTATGTCAGTCACTGGAAAATATAATATGATTGTGGCGTACAGTAGAAGTTCTGGCCATTGAGCTGCTGGATGAACTGAAGCATCATACCATTCCCGGTACGCTTCCATAGATTGTTGCGAGTGGAGAAGCATTCCGCCCAGGTGGCTTTCCCTCCGTCATTTTCTGCCTTGATGGCATAGGTCAGTTCTTCGAGGGTCTCTACCACCAACGAGTCGTCCTCGGGTACGCCGTTCAGCTCTGCGATGACCTTGCGGGCTTCATCTGTCTTCCCCAGCCCCAACAGGTGACGTCTGGAGAATACTGAGTAAGAGTAAACATGGGACCAATGCATACTTACGGGGACTCGGGCAAGAAGAAAATACCAGAAAGAAGGATGAGGCCCCATACCAATTGGAGTCCGACAGGGACTCTCCAAGAAGCCGAGTTGGGGACTTTGTGTGTTGCAAGATCCAAGATGTAGCTGAGGAAGATCCTGTAGAAGGGTCGATGTCAACTGGGGAAGGCCAGAGAGCCGATGTACGAAGGCGTACCCAATGATAATTTGGAGTTGATACAACACCAACAAAGTACCTCTGAGCGCTTTAGGTGCAGTCTCACCGTTGTAAAGTGGGACGATGGCTTCGTTTCATCGAGTTAATTGAACACGAAGACGAAAAGCGCGTTCATCGGTTTGACATACCGGAGAGTGCACCAACGCCGAGCCCAGCGATGAAGCGACCAATGGTAAATTGGGCGATAGAGAATGTCGTGCCAGTTTGGACTGCTACTCCGACGGTGAAGATGGCAGACCATATGAGGATAGAACCGCGGCGACCAAAGCGGTCAGATGTAAATGCTTGAGCCAATGCCCCACTTGGAGACTCGTTCAGGTAGATCTGGGGGTGGATGTGATACTGGTACTCACACGAATGTCCTACACATGTGAAATCCATTTTGAGAAGATGTACTCGATGATTGAATTTTCAACTTACCCGGCAGATAAGAGAGAAGTGATGATGGATTGCCTAGAACTCGACAAGAACATCTGTCCATCGGGGCCCACCTCTCCAAAACGAGCAATAAAGTCTGGCATAATCAAACATCCCTTTACCATGCAGAGTCAGTTGACAGTCCACACACAAAATTCCAGAAACTCACCGAGATGACTCCAATATCATATCCGAAAAGGAAGCCTAGGAGAAGAAAGTTAAGTCCTGTGGTTCGAAAGTCAGATCAAGCCGAGTAAGAGGAGTCTATATGATGGCTTACTCGATGATTTAAATGGTCGTGTGTGTGCGTACCGCCTTGAATGAATGAATGGGTCAATCCCTGGGACACCATAGGACAGTAGCAGCATCGACGCACCGAACGCGATGAATATCGCCAGCTGAATAGCTCTCTTGTTGCTTGGCAGTGCTCTGGCCATGTCCGAAATGAACAAAAACTAGACCTAAAAGGTGCAGAAGAGAAGCACAGGTCACACTGCTCCATCGCGCTTTCCCCGCGTACTTATGTTTTATGGGCAACCCTCCCCACACGCCAAAGAAGCTAGAAAAAATCAGCTGATGATACGGACCGTTCCCCGGTCCGGGGGGAGTGCGGGAAGAAGCCAGGCGTCCCGCTGCTGAACGCATGTTCTGACATACGCTCGCAAAGTCCGCAGGCAAGGCCGTGGTAAAAGTATTTGAGAGCCATGGCCGCCGTTAGCGACGGGGTCATTGTGGAGTCTCCTAAGCGGCACGCAAGCCACGGGTAAGCGAATTCTTTCTTCGAAAGTTCCGCGAAACTCCAACTGGATCAATCATTCGGCTGTTAGAGTCAACGGTAGACCACATAAAGGTTCAGAAAACGAGCCCATATACTGTCCTCGGGCTCGAATGTTGCCATGTTATGGCAATCGTATGCGAGAGTGATAAATGGGTTTGCAGCTTGCTTCTTTGACGCAGCTATTATTAAAAATCTGAAGAAGTTGATGGGAAGAGCTGAAGTGCCACAAGGTGCCACACTTATGCCTCCGATGCCCGATCAATTTCCGATCGAAAGAAATACTCCCGGCCATCTGACGTCACCTAAAAAACTCAAAAAGTATCGTCCACCGCATGGATCGTGGATGTATGGTCAAGCTGGTTCTGCGAGATATGCCTCTAGAGTCTGATTTGATAAGGTTCATTGTAGACAGAGGAGTAGTTTAGTTTGCTGCTGAAACATCTTCAACACTCTCGTAGAATTCTTGGATGATTCGTTTCTGTGCTTCAGATCCCGTCTCGCCCTAGTTCCATTCTTGAGAATTTCAGGATCGCAAACAGACGAATAGGCACGCACCGGGTTACCCGACATCGCTCGGACCACAACATACTTCCTCCCTTTGAGAATATCCTCTGTAACGTCTCCAAAAGCACTCGACGAAGCGGTGGCCGCGAAGGCTTCATGCGATCCAGTAACAAGTCCTCCTGCTTCCTCTGCAATAACGATACCAGCGCAGACATCCCAGGGCCAACAGCCGATCTCCCTGTTACCGCAGCTCAGCGCTTGATCTGATTTTTACATCCAATCACCTACCAGTAGAGATCCAAGCCCCCTTGGGCCACCATTGCAAAGTTAAGAGCCGCACTTCCCAAGGACCTGAGCGAGTGGGACATCTTTCCTCCGGTCACGCCCTGGGCAGGGTTTCCTGCGAGGCGGCCGAAGGAGTTCGCTTTGGAGGTTATGGTCCGTTCACATCGATCCGATCCCCACTCCACGGCTAAAGACGAGTGAGATGAATTACACCAAAAGGTCTGCAAAGCCTACCAACGAGAGCCTTTGCGAGCGATGCCAACGGTTTGGGTGACGATGAAAGAGGCAACTTGAGAGGAGAGGCAGAACCGCGAGTGAGGTAGGATCCCTGTCCTTTCACACCGGTGTACTAAATTGGCGACGGTATGAGCTCGATCAAGTCGAATATGGAAAAAGGCATACCAGATGGTCCAAGAAGGGGTTGTAGATGACGCCCAGAACAGGACGACGTTTATAGATCAGCCCCAGGGAGATGCAAACAAAGGGGAACCCGTGGATGAAGTTCGTGGTCCCATCTGACCATAAGTAAGACAATTGACTGATTCGACGCGTCTCATCTCACCAATGGGATCAACGCAGTAGGTAGGCTCGTCCGTCAAAGGAGGGCGTACACCAGCAGAGTAAGATTCCTCGCCGATGCTTGATCAGGAGCTTAAGTGGGCAGTCTGAGAAAATGACGCGTTTCACTCACAAATCGAAGTGGGGATATTTCTCCTTGATCTCCTTCCTCACCAGCTCTTCGACTCTCACGTCGTACTCCGTGACCAAATCCACCGAGTTCTTCTTTTCGTTCACGTTGTCGTCAGAGTCGGAAGTGGATTGAATAGCCTGAGAGCCTTCGAGGATCAGCTTTCCGGCAGTCCTGGCTAGTTCAACAGTGAACTGCAAGATCGATTGGAGATCTGCGCTCGTAAGTTCTGTAGCTGACATGGTGGTTGTCGTAGTATGAAGGCAATTCCGAAATTCGGCGCGGACTCGGAGGTTCAATCGGGCCAGTGACGCGATATCCTACAGGCATTTAAACAGTACCAAAGCACGAAAAATGCTTTACTACAATGCAGAAGAGCTCAAATGTGCACATAGTGGAGTTGTGTGCCAAATGCACGGAGAACCAAGAGCTCTACCTAAAGGACAGAAAAAAAGGTTATTGTACTTACTCTTGTCAGAGATAAGATTTTGATTTGGGCGATGTGATCTGACTTCCCACGATCAGTCGAACGCGCGTCGAAGAACACGCAAGCCCCGACTGCTCATTAGATTACATTTCTTCCTCACTGTACATTTTATAATCTCCATTCAACATGTTCTTGACGCGTTCAGAATACGGTCTGTAGCCTTACTAAAATCTAAGACATCCAACTCATTCGTGTGGTACTCTAGACCGAGGTGTTAACACATTCTCGCCAGAAGGACGTCTCTTCCAAGGTCTGACAATCGGCGTAATGAGTCTAATAGTATTAATATTGACGGACAACTGTACAGTTGAGTATGCCATTGAGGCCATCAAAGTGAGTCTAGGGACCGCCTTGACTGAGCGAAATGTACTCAAAGAATACTCGAACAGCTAGGCTCAACAACAGTCGGCATCCGGACGCCCGAGGGCGTAGTTCTGGCCGTCGAAAAGCGTGTACAATCCCCTCTTCTCGAAGCCAGCTCCATCGAAAAGATAATGGAGATCGACACCCACCTAGGCTGCGCCATGTCAGGCCTGACCGCCGACGCTCGCACCATGATCGACCACGCCCGCGTCACAGCGCAGAACCATTCGTTCACGTACGACGAGCGGATCAAGGTGGAGAGTGTGACGCAGGCTGTGTGTGATCTTGCTTTGAGGTTCGGGGAGAGTGTCCACGACGAGGAGGCGATGATGAGCCGACCGTTTGGTGTTGCGCTTCTGATTGCTGGAATCGACGAACTGGGCCCTCAGCTGTTAGTGCAAACACGTTCTAATGACTGCTTTGGCGCTGACTAGATTGCAGATATCACACTGATCCCTCAGGGACATTCGTCCGGTACGATGCAAAAGCCATCGGTTCAGGCTCAGAAGCTGCTCAGAGCGAACTCCAGGATAAATGGCATAAGGTGCGTCCCCTCTCTTCATACCCTTCATCAAAGCTGACACCCTCATTCAAAGCAAATGACCCTCCGTGAAGCCCACATACTGACTCTACGAGTTCTCAAGCAAGTAATGGAAGAAAAGCTGGACCATCACAACGTTCAGCTAGCTCAGGTAAGCCTCTTGCGCCGTTTCCTCTCCCTGCAACTATTTAGCCTGTTTGTTTCCACAGGTTACATCGACATCTGGCTTTGAGATACTAGACGAGACAAGATTGAAGGAGGTTATCGAGGCCATGTAACGATTTGACGGACAGGACACATAATTGTAATTGATTTTCTGATGATACATGAATTTCAAGACTTTCGACATCTGAACTAAGGAGTGCAAAGCAATATATTGTGTACAAAGGTTCTTTTCGTTTCTTTCTGTCCACGAGGTAGGTACGTGTCCGATTTTATGTTAGACTAGGAATATTGGTGGTTCCGTAGCCTTTACTTCAAGCTGGTAGACGTTGTGTGAACAGATGCACCATCATGATCCGTAGATAACACACCTGACGATGGCTTCGACCTCCACAAGGACATCCTTCGGTAGCCTTGCAACCTCGACAGCAGACCGTGCGGGCGTGTGTTTGCCAAAGAACTCCGCGTAGATGCCATTAACAGTGACGAAATCGTTCATTGATTTGAGGAAAACCTGTCCAACAGACAGACCCATTAGTATTCCCCGACGTTCCTAGTGGGCAAGCAATCGAGCCAGGATCACGGAACTCACGGTGGTTTTGATAACCTTGCCCAGCTCCGAGCCACCCGCCTCGACGACGGCTTTGAGATTGGCCAGAACCTGGTGGGTCTGCGCCGAGACATCACCCTCGCCGACCAGCTCGCCCTTTGGGTTTAAAGGAATGCATCCGGACAGGAACAGGAGATCGCCCGCCTTAATGGCCTGCGCGTAGGGCCCGATGGCAGCAGGTGCATCTGCAAAGCGCGGCCGAGTCAGTTCCTGCCTTATCCAATGCCATCAACCATGTCCATTGACACGCGGCTTACTGGGTGTGGAGACGATGGTGAGCGAAGGATGTGTCTGAGTCATTGTTGGGAAGGAGCGGTGGAAATGTCGCGTTGGGTGGGATGGTGTGTGAGCGAATGCTGCCTTAAAAGTGGAAGCTCGGAAAGTCCGATTATAAACCGCGAAGGAATTCGAGAACATGGCGCGATCACAATTCACAATAAATTAACCCTCAACACGCTCCGAAGGGAATTTGGTGTGGCAACTGGAGTCTGGCAGACAAGGCCTCGGGTTGGGAAGGAAAGCAAACAGTTGCAGTCAGGGCTATGGTCCGGATTCTACCTCAAGTCACCCCTGAAAAAATAAATGTTGATGCTTCTCACTGGCACTGCTTCAGAGGAGGCAATCATCACCATCGGATTTATATGTGGCGACAGAAAGATGGTATTAAGTGAGAATTCGAAAGGCACTGTAGATGGTAGAGGTCATTAACGTAAAAGATTATATCAGAATATTGCATATGATCGAAAGAAAGTGCAGGTTTTTGGATGATATGGGCAGAGATACGAGAGCGATTGACACATTGGGAAAAGAACGAGGAGATAGGGGAAACATTAGCCTGTGTCTCGTTGCAGAAACCGAGCAAGACATGAAAGGGGTCGTGAATTAGTGAAGAGCTACACAGTCCATTGGGGTTGAAAGAGGGCCATGAGGAACGACAGGATCGGCATCGTACATTCAAACGAGCCTCATGTTACGGAGATTGACTCTGATGATTATGTCCCGGACTATGAAGGAGAAAAAGTCAAATTTCAGGGGGGCTTCTTCTCCTTTCGGAGAATACGACGTACCGTTAGAAATGATCAAGGTGGTCCGTTGTGTATTAGTGACAGCAGTGAGATGAACTTTCCGGAAGGTCATTAATTGCATGCAAGGCAGCTGTTGATAATTGACGCACTGTATTTTTCTCGCTCCTTGTTAGGCGTGAAGGACTCATGTAAGGCCGCGAACTTATGTAGGAAGTCTAGATGCGGTATAGTGAGTCTTTATCGCCGCGTAGATCGCGAGAAATGACGTACACTTTGACACAGCTTGGTAGTCGTTGTTTCTGTCTCCGTAGTTGATCATGTGGTGGCTCAACCTTACGCCCGCTTCTAACTTGGCCTAACGCAAAATAGTTAGTGTAATTCATGCTTAATAGAATGGTTGGTGTAGATCGGGTACCTGCAGAAGGTCACATTTGTTAAGGAATAGCACAATGCTGACGTTGGCCAGTAACTTGTTCGAGACAACAGATCTCCACAACATCAAGGAATCCTCTAGTCGATTTACGCGGGGATCCTGCGACGAGAGAGGTAAGATTAACACAAAACCGGAAGATCTAGAACCGTTATACCTCGGTCAGGACCTGATGGGACACATTATGTTCCTTGTTAGTCGAGGCCTAAATGGCAGAGATGAAGGGGGATCTACCTGATCGAATGCGGAGATGGGCGCAAGGAAGATGATGGCAGTCACTACGGCAGGATAACAGATGAGCAATCATCGGACGGAGCAGGGTCCGAGGCGTGAGCGACGGAGGTTCTTTATGAAACGTACCATCGTCAAAGTATGGCGCCCATGCCTGCCGTTGATTTCTGGATCCACCAACATCGTAGATACGCCACTCGACTCCTTGATTATTACCTGATGGGACAGAGAAAGTGTGCTCCACAACGCCCGTGGTTTTCAATCGTGCCTTGAGCACATCCGCTATAAGTAAAGGCACTCGGTCAGCTGGTGCTGAAGTAAATTAGGACGTGAGAGACAAACAATCGGTGGGGAAATACTTCTTCGCCGTGATACGAGAAATATCGTCAAGGAAGCTATATGTGGCAAAGGTTTCTTTCAACGACTGTGGCACAGAGATAGGGAGAACTACGCACAAGCCGCTGCTTTCCTCCAAACGTATTCGCTTCTCCCGTAAGCGTTGCCTGACTCTTGGATCTCTCCAGAGCTCCTGCATCGCGCCGCTACAGGCGTACAAGGCATGCACAGGATCGTCTGGATCTTCCCACCACCCCTGGATCTCGTTGGAATTAGGAGTTTTCGGACTCTTTGCCATTCCACCAAAATTAAACGGCCTCTTCCAAGTTGCTGAAGCATGAACAGACACTTCCCTCCCACCTCTACTTGGGGTCGGGCTCGGTTGAGGGTGGTAGCTAGAACTCGGGCCAGCTCCGTTAGATGGAGATATTGGGGAAGCGGAGAAAGAATTCTGAGGAATAGATATTGTTGGTGTCGGGCGAATGCCATTCCTCGGCTGGGTAGAGTAATCCATATAGCCATTACTGTAGCCGTTGCTATCTCCATACAGTTCATGGTTGGGGGAAGGTGGGAGACGCGTAGGTTCATCCTCGTCAGGAGACGAAAGCAGACGAGTCAGGCGATCTTCCAGTTCAGTGAGCGGCGCTAAGCGGGTACGATAGGAATCGTAATTGGGTACTCGTGTACCACTTATAGCTGAGGGAGGTCGGCCACTTGAAGTAATGATGACTGAAGCTGTCTCCATAGAGTCGTCGTCATGGTCGTCAATGTTATCAACCTCTGGGGCGAGTGCTTCTAATATTCTAGTCCATAGATTAGTTGCTTTGGAAGTAGCCGGTATGGCGAGGAGACCTTACCTCGTTATAGACCTGACTAGGTTTAGGTAGATCACGGTCCGCCACGCCATTCGCTCGGCACGAAAGACTGCAGGCGCATGAAGCAGCTGAAATTCTGAAATGCGGCGAGGTCAGCCCCTGTCCCTGTAAGATGGCCACAGTGCATGAAGGATTTGAAATGTCGATGATCCTCATCGGTATGAAGAATCTGGCTGGTGGTTTCCTTATTCTTGGAGCAGACAGACACGCGTGGGACTGAGGTACTGCCGTGAGTAGGGAAACCCGAAAGACATGTGGTCTGCAAACTTACAAGGGTCCATTCAACGCCCATCGCCACAAACCCAATCACTCAACAGAAACCAACGAAACGAACAAAATAAATGAAAGTGACTCACGTTTGAGGGTTGTGCTTTTACCAGACTCAGACTGACCGAGAAGTAAAACATTGACCTCTGCTTTGGCCCTCTTCTTCTGTGCTCGTTCTTTCCTTAACATCTCATCTATTCCCTCGCTGACCCTACGGGCCTCAGTTTCAGCCTTAAGACGGACCTCGCGTTGGATGGGAGACTCATTGGGTGGGGGGATGAGAGCAGCCGCGAGTGGATCAGACAGAGAGCGACGTCGTCTTGAGCCAGAAGGCTCTGGCCTAGAATTTTTCATGATGCTGGTGGCAGCAGGTGGAGGTACAGCAAGAACGAGAGACAAATACAGGTGTAGAAAGGCGATACAAAATAAATACGAAGCCAGCCGCTAAGAGTGAAGAAATCTAGGAAGCTTCCATTTACGCTAGTGCCACGTGAGCGATCGGATCGAGATCTATCTGCTTGTGCCTCAAATTATGTAATCCGCCCTCTCTCTCGTCTCATCGTCACAGTTGCGTTGACAATTCTGAACTTGCTGTGCTTCGACTAACGCAGGGTTGGGTTGAGCAGCGCCTCAGAATCTCTACCTCAATACACAGCGTACTTACTTGGATCAGAACCTCTCCTCATCGCCTCCTACGCCTAGCTCGCCCGATCCACTCCTTTCTTTTCCATTCGGAATTCCCGAAGTGCGGCGGCACCGGTCTGGCCTCCACTGAGGAACAATGCATGAACCTGTGAACCTGAATTTGAACTTGTGATTAGAAGAGATTTAGAAGCCTCGTAATAACGGCAATAATGTCTATGTCTGTACCACACGAACCAACGATGTGGCTCTTCCGTGGCCATTGGAGCGGAATTAACAAGTTCGGGTGTTTCCGGGTGTGCCGTCACACCTCTTCCTCATGGGTAGTGTCCACGCTGTGACTTCAAGAGCGCTTTGAATAAGGCCCATCCTTATAGGTCGCGGTCGTGCAGGGTCTTCTGTATGAGCTATCAACTCTGTTCCTTTAGTCTGAGCGTCTAAGCTTGGTCATTCTGACACAAGAGACTTTCTCAAATCTAACCATCAGGGCTTGTGGCGATTCTGCCAACATTTCTCATTCTTCAATAACCTCGCGAGCCTCGGTCCTTACGAGACCCAAGTACGTACATCATCCTTGTATGCCTCCCCAGCCCTCTCATCGATCGACAGGGTAAGTGCCTGTGGAGAAGCATGCAAAGAACCCGACCGCTAGTTAATTCCGTACCTTTAGGACATTCTTCGGGACATTGTCAACTGATCTCAAACTGATTCCTCAGCTCCCTACAGCGCAAGGTTACGGTACCAAGACGCCGACTCTGATAGTCACAAAATAGGCGAACAAATATCCCTTGGCATCCTCGCACTTTATATGGTGAGTATACCTGCTACTCCAGTACAGCCGAAGTCATTTATAACTAGTGTCTTGACAGATCGACAGCTGGACCTCGTGCATCATATAGTTCTAGCAATTCCTGGAATTTTCGTTTCCATTCTTCGTCACACGATGCTCTGTGGCCTTTCAGATGTAATCAATGTATTAATAGTGGCGCTCTGCCTCCACTAAAAGGCCCAGAACACAGAGCTTATCTGGTATCAGTCTCATCAGCATTAGGACTTTATGTATTTACTTATACTGATATGTGAATCTAAAGTTAGATGTCAATAATTGGTCCGTTGTCAAGTAACCGTCAAAGCCGCAACTTGCAAGGCTACGGTCCCACAGGCTTCAGCATAGCTATGGCATCATATCACTTTGTTGAACAGCCGGTCTTAGTGATCGACAACTAGTTGTGTTGCAAACGTTCCCTCCTTTCCTTTTCTCCACTTCCTTCTTCCTTCCTTTCATCTTCTTTTTTCGTTCGTTCGTTATGGCTCCTTTAGTTCCGTCCTGGCGGCGACAAGCCCGTGCTCCTGCGGAGGACAGTTCTTCAAAACCCGCTGGCGGTGAGTCTCCACGTACCTCGGTTTCCCATCCATCCATAGGCTCCTTGATCGATCTCTCCTTCTCGATCATATCTGCGTGGGTCATCTTTCTCATACTTAGTGACATGTCCACACAGGCGCTCCGGAAGCGGCGGAAGGTAATCCCAAGAAAGATTCACCTGGAGAGTCTTCGGATAAGGGCAACGGCAATGGCAATGGCAATGGCAATGCGACAAAAGATGAAGGAGATGCGCCCAAGGGTGAGTCCTGCCTCACTGCCTTTTGCCTTTTGCATCATTGATGTTTACTGCCAACAGCCCCGAAACCGTCCAAGCCCAACAAAGATGAAGATGGCAAGGATACAAGTGGCAGCTCTGATCAATCTAAGCCACCTAAGGATGAAGGAGCGACGAGTGGGTACCGCCCCTTGCCCTCATTCTACTTCGAATTTACCGAATGTCCACAGCCAAGTCTCCGGAAGCACCTGTCCCCGTAAACACTCCCGTCTCGACGATCGCGGAGCCGACCGAGGTAGCGTCGACACCTGCCCCAAAGCCGACTACCACGAAGGCTGAGAGCACGCCGGCTGTCTCCTCGACAGCTGCTGTCGGAAATTCGCCTGCGCCTGTCCCGGTTCCAGATGCCACCGCTCCGGCACCTTCTGCTCCGGCGATTACTGTGGCACTTCCTGGATTGACTCTTGGTCCTATCATTGGTTCCCTACCTACAGTCGTTCTTTCCCTTCCCCCGGTCATTCCTACTCTGATCAACAACCCAGCCCCTGTTACCTCCAAGCCCTCACCTACTGTTGTTCCACCTGTTGTTGTATCGCCCGTCGCACCTCCAACAGGCGGCAATCCATCTCCAGCTGTGCCCGCTCCAGCTGGAACTACCCCCGCTCCAACAGCTGGTCCAGCAGGGAATGCACCCCCCGCCCCTGTTACTTCGAAGCCCTCACCTACAGTTGCTCCACCCGTTGTTGTATCGCCCGTCGCACCTCCAACAGGCGGCAATCCATCTCCAGCTGTGCCCGCTCAAGCTGGAACTACACCCGCGGTATCAGCTGGTCCAGCAGGGAATGCACCCCCCGCCCCTGTTACCTCGAAGCCCTCACCTACAGTTGCTCCACCTGTTGTTGTATCGCCCGTCGCACCTCCAACAGGCGGAAACCCATCTCCGGCTGTGCCCGCTCCAGCTGGAACTACACCCGCGGTATCAGCTGGAGGGAATGCACCCCCCGTGCCTGCAGTTACAGTTCCTGTTTCTGGGAATGCACCTAGCGCCACAGCCGCGGCACCAGCTTTTTCTAGTCCTACGACTGCACCACAGGCAACTGCATCGACGTCCTTAACACCACTCGGTATCAACAATGGTGCGGCAGGCTCTCAGGGGACCTCCTTGCCGTGAGTCATTTTAGGCGGTCTCATTCAAATGCTTACGGAAACTCGATTGCTTATCGCTCTAGAGATATCCAAGGAAGCTTAGGTAGCTCTGGCGATGGATCAGTATCTTTCACAACCAGTTTCGCGACTAGTGCCTTCACGACTACCGCGGCAACGACCTTCACATCGGGCAGTAGTGTAATCACGTCGTCGGTCACTTTGACAAGTACCTCAGTGTTCTCCACTCGGGTCCCCGTGTCCACCGCCAGCAGCATTCCTGGATCATCGAGGTAAAATCAAATGCAACACATATCGAACAAGGTTTCTAATGTTTGTCGTTTGTCGTTTTGCATAGCAGCCCCTCGAATAAAAATATGGGGGCTATCATGGGAGGTAGTATCAGTGCTGTCATCATCATCCTCGTCGTTGCCATTCTCGGTTGGTGTGTCATGCGTCGTCGTCGTCGCCGCGAGCAAGCGATCAACAACTTCTTCGCCGCAACCCCCGAACCCTTCTTCCCCTCCCCTCTGCACTCCGGGTCGCCCTCCCCGCCTCCTGACTCCGGCTCCAGGATGATGTCCACCAGCACCTACGCGCCCCCCGCGTCGTACCCCTCCTACATGAGCCAGAACAGCACCTCACATGCACCCGTGTCGGCCCCCAGCACCCGTGGCCCTTCACCGACCCAGACTTCCCCCGCTGTGCGCAAGAAGCCCGTACCGTACCTGGACATCCCGATCTCACGCCCCGGCTCGATCTCCCTTTCCGGCGCGGCGGCTCTTAACCCCATCTCAGCGCTGAACAACCCTTTCGCGGACCCTTCGCCTGCTAGTGCGGGGCTGATGCGCAATCCGTTTGACGATGCCGCAGGAGTGGGGGTGGCGCTCGACGTGCCTGCGCTCGTAGTCCTGCCTGCTACTCCCCCCATGGACAAGCGGCTCTCCGGCACCTCGACCAATTCGAGTATTGGGACGGGTGCAAGGGAGGTATGTCTTTCTTTCGATCGCTTGATGTCTGTGGGATAATATGACTGACCCTGTCCGCGACAGTACGGCGTTGCCCTTTAATGCGGATTTTGAATAACCTTCTTACGTCTGCCGCTGCCGCGGGTGAAGTAGACCTGTCACAAACCGCATATCATTCTTTGAACACACCTTTCTTTTCGGCTTTCGCTTTGCGTCGGTACTTTGGACGGACTAATTCCTTCTTATTTCTCATGGCGGTCTGGATGCCCCCACTTTTTTTTTTTTTTGCCTGTTACCAGGACCTACAGACCCGATTTTTTGGAACTAAATGGAAGTGGAACCGAATCGGAATCGAGACACACAAACACACGCATGGACATTTACCGACACAGGCCTAGTGCACGGGTGTCCGTTAACTATATACATGTACGTAATAGCAATCTAACCGCTTGTGTTACTAGCAAGTCACTAGCGTACTCGGCGCAAGCCGCATACTATTCCGCGCGCCCATACCGCGCAAGTATCGCCCATGCACATGGGATCAGTGACAATGTGCACTCATGAAAGGCTTCATAGACACGTTCCACGTGGAGGCCAAGTAAACGCCTCCCATAGAACGTTCCTTTAGAACATGTGGAGTCCAGCCGACGTTCCAGCGCGTGATCGATGCTCAGAAAGAACATTCTCTTCGTCTGTGTCCCCAGGGGGCCCACATGCAATTGCACCCTGATATAGCCTAGTGGCGCCCCATACTATCAAGCGCGCAATGCCGCCCAAGTGCCGCGGGTAAATGAATCAGTAGCCGACGGCCGTGTCAAAATGTCGGCGAAAACGTGTCCTGTTCTTTAGTAGCCTAGCGAAGACCTCGATCCTGCGCAGGGCCAAGTTGGGGTCAAGCATGTAATTTGTAAAAGGGACGATTATTGATTCCGGCGTTTGCCCGTGGTCTGGATTCGCAGGATTGACGCGCCACGCACCGCCACCATGTGATAGGACAACAACTGAACGGTTTCGTGGTAACTTTAGGAAAGGAATATAAATGACTTCTACGGCTAAGAGTTCCCATTGATACTCCGAGTAAGTATTTTTTAGTATGTATAGTAGGCACCATTTCAAGATGAGAAGATCATGCTAGATCTGCTATATACATCGTGATAAATTTTTAAAATATTAGAGTGGCTTCGTTGGAATCGGAGGGCACGAAACGCCGGGATCGTGTATGTGTTTCCCACTCCACCGTGTCGCAAGAAAGAATCCTCAGAATGGCTTCTTTTACCAGATCTCCTTCTTCCGAGAGTCTCCCAAAATTGTCGACATCATCATATCCTCCACGAAGCCCCGGATATTCGCGTCATCGCTCTCTTTCAGCGCATCATATCTTCGGTATGTGGTCTCACACAGCTGCCGTACAAGCTCCGCGTCACGCAGGCGGAACCGATCGAAGGTGACATCTATACGGGGGATGTGGAGGGTCAGCGCTGACGCTGGGTCGTGGATCGCTTTGATGATGGAGCTGGGAACGGAGAGGACTGTTTTTAGAAGGAAAAGAGGGGTGTCGAAGAATCTGGATGAAGAGTCAGACATAGTACATGTAATGAAGTTGAAAGGGACGTGCCGGTGGAAGTACACGAGCCAACGAGGGTCATGGGTAGACCCCATTTTCAGTGGCGGCGTGAGAGGAACACTGTCCGGTGCAAGCACCCAGCTGCTGTCTTTTGCAATGAAGACAAGCGAGCCGCGGTCAACGTCTGGGTCCCACGCCCGCCTCAACTGCGCGTCGATAGAGGCAAACCGGTATAGCCTCCGTCGAGCACCTTTAATATGCCAGTTAGATGCATTCAGTGTGACAACAGACTCCTCGTC
Source organism: Tephrocybe rancida (assembly GCA_018858115.1). Lineage (NCBI taxonomy): Eukaryota > Fungi > Basidiomycota > Agaricomycetes > Agaricales > Lyophyllaceae > Tephrocybe > Tephrocybe rancida. The sequence goes on along the minus strand of JABCKT010006438.1, from coordinate 23,489 downwards.
TGTTGTGTTCTGCATCTCCGCTGTATCTTCAGGGCTGATTGGGCTAGCGGCACTTTTCTCCAGCTCTTTGGTATCTTCATCCTCACTATCCGGGAATGTCCTAGTTGTTCCTCGCACCCCACGAGTGCAAAGTATGATCTTTGTTTGGATATCATCCAGCCTGATGTGCTTGCCATTAAGGACGGTTCTGATCAGATTTTGTCGCAGGGTCTGCAGCCACGGAGGAGTGTTCTGCGACGTCGTTATCCGCGCCCTGAAATCATCAAGAACGATGCTGATGAAGGTCTCAGGCGCAATAGGGAAGAGATGAACATCCAGATGGAGTTTGGACAGCGAGACGTGATGCTGTAGGTTGCGAAACTCGTAGTCATAGACAGCCACGGTGAGGAAAGTCAAGTTCGACATGTTCGGAAGTTGTACGCCAATTTTGACGTGATTACATGTGATAGAACGAGTGTCCGCATGCGAATACGAGAGGCCATAGAACGAGATTGAGAAAAGATGTAGCCTGACGCTGCTGATACGAAAACAGTGGCCAAAAATTCGCAGAGAGACCATGATGGATAAAACAAAAACGAATAATAGGAGACATAAGCTGGCAATCCACTGTAGAATGCGGAGGAGAGCCATAGCCGTGACATCATTGGCGCAGTAGCAGAAGAAAGGGCGACGCGTTATTTACCTGTATTTGGTATTGGCTTCCCTTCTCTCTCGATGGACGAATACCAGACGCACCTCACGACTCTCTCACTGCCTGCTCTCCTCGCAGAACCAGGCACTCTACAAACCCAGGCGCATCACCTGACATCTAGCCTAACATCCCTCACCCACACTTCATACCCGACTTTTCTTTCTCTCCACCAAACCACCACCGCGCTCTCAAATTCCCTGTCATCACTCTCTTCATCTCTTTCAGACCTCATATCGACGTCTCTTCCGGCTTTGCAAGAAGCCACAGCGGCATGGAACACACGGACGACCGATGTACTTCGTGAACGATCAAAAGCGCGTCTGGTGTTGGACCAGCACGACAAGATAAAAGACCTACTTGACATCCCCATTTTTATCGACTCGTGTGTTCGGAATGGGTATTTTCAAGAGGCACTTGCGCTCTGGAGCCATGTGAATGCAATGGCTGCGCGACCAAATGCACCGCCGATACTAGCATCCGTCCATGCTGAGGTGGAAACAGCCATTGCCCAGATGCTCGTGGTTCTACTAGGCACACTCAACGAGCCAGGTCGGAAGCTGCCTGCGCTCTGGAAGGCAGTCAACTTTTTGAGAAAGATGGAAGCCTTTGGTCCTGGGAAGGACAAGCCAGAACATGGCATACCTGGTTGTCTGGCCTCTGACGAAGCATCCAGTGAAGAATTGCTTGCCTTGGCATTCCTTTCAGGTCGTCTGGCCTGCCTCACCACGGCGCTGGAACCAACAGCCCGGGATATACACCGGCTGACGAATTCAGTGTCATTTTCATCACCTACAGATGAAGAGCTCCCTTCCTTGGACAAGCCGCATCTGTCCGATCGAGACAAGGAAGATATTGCTCGATATCTCAAGAAGTACATTGATGCGTGGCGAGAGGGCGCATACGACATCCTCACTCAATATTCAACCATATTCCTCGAACAACAACCCCAGCAGTCTCTTCCAACCTCACCTACGCCAGCCCCAAGGTCACCCACTCACCAACGACGTTCCTCCGTTCAACTACATCAACCTCAACTAACCTCAACAACTCCAGCACCCTCTCTCCTCCCCCTTCTCTCTCCACATCTCCTCTCGCACCTTCTTCCCCTTCTCAAATCCACCCTCCCTCTACTCCCCCTCCCCCTCATCCCATCAATCCTAACACAACTCACATACTGTGCCACAGCATTCACGCGCGTGGGGCTCGACTTCCGCGGGCTCATTGGGGGCCTCGTCAGCTCCGCCGTCGCAAGTGCAGTGCGTCAAGGGCTGCACGTCATCGAACCTCTCCTCTCCCACAACAACAACAACCGAAAATCCCGCTCAGCATCTGAGAGAAAGCCATCGGAGTGGCTCATTACGGCGTCTGCTGCCGATGCGCCCCCTGCACCGGCACAGATCCAGACGCCCCCACATATCCCGCCGCAGATGCTCGCAGCGTACCCTCCCCTCGCGAAGTACACTAATGCGCTGCTAGGCGTGCTTAATTCGCTGAGGCTGCTTGCGCCCGTGAGTATTCTGTATGAGCTCGTTAGTGCGCTTGATGCGACACTTGGGAAGGCAGGCGAGGAGCTGGTGGATTACTTGAAGGGTTTCATAGTCACTGGCTCAGAGAAAGGGGAATGGGAGAGAGATGACAGGGTTGCGAGGGCGGCGGGAGAGGCGTACTTCAGGGTGCTGGTGCCATTTGTGAGGAGAGCGCTGGTGGAGGGTGTGTATGGAGTGGAAATCGGGAAGCTTGGAGAGTTGGGGGGTGAGGGAGAGGAGAGCTTGCGGGGATTGTTGGAGGAGTGGGAGAGGATCGTGAGCACCTGATTAACAATCTGCATGACTTTCTGCAGGTCCAGGGACTTTGCTGCCAGAGCGTCGTTGATATCTTGGTTGATACCAAATTTTATATTCAGTACGCCCATGTCCACGAATTACCACCCATAACTGCTGTTCAGGCTGAGCCCCCTGTACTGCCAGAACTTTGCCAAAACCTGCAATGTTGTCGTTGCGGACTCGTCCTCACGGCAAGAGTGACACTGTCACAGACGCGACTCGATCACGTGTGTGACACATGCGCGACAACAGAACCAAGCAATCTCGATCGTTTATAGCAATTGCCGTGCTATTTTCCAAACAAATCCAAATCGACGCCTCTCCCAGCAGTATATAAAGTGCCAGCCTCACTCTGTTGATTCCCATTTCGTATCCTTCATCGCCATCGCGCATCTCAAAGCTCACAACTCTTGATAATAACTTCACCGAATATCTCTCTCATCTTTATATCTTCTATCATGCCTGGCTTTCAGACTCCTCAGTTCAAGAAATTGGCCGCGTTCACCAAGGCCGCCAAGAAGATTGTCGACCTGTCATCCAAAGCGCCTTTGTTCCGTAAGTTTCTATTTACCTTCTAGCGGGATATTCAGTTCCTTATATGTTTGCGTGATGCATAGCGGCTACGAACACGCCCAAGGCTCCGACTGTCTCAACGTCTGTCTCGGCGCCGACCCTTGGCAATGTCAACCTCGCGAAAGGTGTCAAAAGCGCTCTAGGCGGGACTAACACTAAGGCGGCTCCGATTGTTTCGACATCTGCCCCGGCGCCTACCTTCGGCAAGTTCGACTTCAAAGGTGTCAAGAGCGTTCTAGGCGGGGCCAGCGGTACTCAGGCGGCTCTGGCTACTTCGAAGCCTGCGCCAGCACCAACGTTTGGGAATTTCGACTTTGCTCAAGGCGTCAAAAGCGCTCTAGGCGGTGCCAGCAGTACTGAGACGGCTCCGACTACTTCGACCTCTGCTCCAGCGGCGACGTTCGGGAACTTCAACTTTTCACAAGGCCTCAAAGGCGTTCTAGGTGGTGTCAGCAGTACTAAGGCGGCTCCGACTACTTCGACCTCTGCTCCAGCGGCGACCTTCGGGAACTTCAACTTTTCACAAGGTCTCAAAGGCGTTCTAGGAGGTAACAGCAGTACTAAGACGGCTCCGACTACTTCGACCCCTGCACCAGCGGCGACCTTCGGGAACTTTAATTTTGCGCAAGGCTTCAAAGGCGTTTTAGGCGGTGTCCACAGCTCTAGCACTCCAGCCTCTCAGACGTTCAACACTCCCGAATCGACGAGTAAGTTTCCTTTCTTCAAATCTTAACGTCTCTTTGTCTGACATACCGCCATCCATAGCTCCTACGCACTTCAATTTTGCGACAGGGACGCCGTGTCCGGTGCCGGTGAACACTCCTAGTCCATACGCCAACTCTGCCGTGCCAGTGAACCCTGCTCCTCCTCAGTCTAAGTCTATCCCGACGTCGCTGCAGACTCCGTCTCCGATTTCGTCGCTTCAAAATAGGATAACGGATCTCAGGTCTCAGCTGGAGCAGCCCTGGCCTCAGCTTGTCGAGGAAGAGCCTATCGTCGAGGAAAAGCCCGTCACCCTGGATAAAGCTAGTATTGTCAGCAACCCGGAATTATGGCCTGAAGATGCCTCCTTCACCGACATGGCAGGTTTTGATTCAGACTGGGCTTTCCTCTCTCTGTGCTTTTCTTATCTCGGGCCTTTATCTTCTAGCGAGTCGGACGACGCGATCATCGTCGAGCAGCCTCGTGAGTCTCCTGCACCTGTCGTCGAGGATTCCAAGGACGAAGAGTGGAAGCCTATACTCGCGGGCACCTACATCGAACCTCGCCAGGAACCGCCCAAGCCAGCCCACCCTCTTGCGCACCTAGCATGTTATCATCCTCGAGATCCTACTCCTTGGTGGTCCGACCCTCCACCTGCCGACTGGAAGGAGAAAGTCACCGAGATCTGGGCCTCGACAATGATCCACTGCGCCAACAGCCCTGAAATCATCGAGATGGACACCCGTGTCTACCAGCGCCGCTTGAGAGACATTCCGTACTACTTGCGCTCCCTCTCCCCCCCGAAGCCCGGGTACTACGGTCTAAACCACGCGATGGATCCGAAGATCGAGAAGGAGGTTGAGAGAGAGCTGAAGGCTGAGGCGAAGGAGAAGCGGAGGGAGGAGAGGCATCAGAGGCACGAGGCGAAGAGGGAGGCGAAGCGGAGGCAGCACGAGGAGGAGAGGAAGCGAAAGGAGGAGATGGAGAGGAAGGAGGAAGAGGAGCGAAAGCAGAAGGCGGTGTGGTTGGAATGCGGTATTGAGGAGTTAGCCGTGGTGAAGGAAGAGGAGCCCCCGGTGTCAGTTTCTGGTGTCTGTATCATGATTGTGGGCATCGCCCTCAGTCTTACAGGGTACGTTTCCTTTCTTTCCTTCCTTTGCAAGATCGCATTACTGATTGTTGTTCTCTATAGATGGTGTTTCTAGATTCATCCTCGTTTCTGGATCGCCTCCCTTCCCCATCGTCGACGCTTCCATCTTCCTCTTCTTCACACCCTCGTCGACGATGTCGAGCTTGGTTCCGACCCTCCTGCCGCGATGGACTCAACGCCCTCGCTTGCCTGGCCGTGGACGGACCAAACTCGAACCCTCTCTCTGCCGATTCTTCTCGTGTCTAGATTAGCCAGCCCCATCCCCATCGTCGACGCCTCACCCATACTCTTCTCAACCCCCTCGTCGACGATGTTTTGTTTCGGTATAGACCCTCCCGCAGCGACGGGCTCGACACCCTCGCTTGCTCGGCAGTGGACCAACCGAAACGCCCAACCCGCTGGTCGTCGCACCACGACTTGGATCCGACTCGGCCATAGTCATCGTAAGCGGGGGACGCCCCGCCCGATATGTGGCCGCAGCGCTTCTTCGTCGTTGTCAATATGGTGCGGCGCCGGACTCTCCACTCTCAAGATGCTTGGGGAGCCCACTTCCTCGCAGGACAACACGGCCGTCTTGTCCTGGGAGGAAGTGTAACCTTGAGTGTCGAGATTGTGATACTCGAACCCTTTCTCGGATTGCTTGGATACTCTTTGCTTGGATTTGGAGATATACCCTACCTTGGAAACGGATACGGATACAAATGAATACTCGAATATGGACTGCTGGCTACTTTTCTTGCTTCTTGACTTTGGACCGCGACTCCCGATATATAAAAATGTATGGTTTGCGATTGGATTGTCGTGCTGCGCTTAGGCACTTGGATTTAGTTTCTGTTTGCACATTCTATTTTTCTCTATATACATACGATCTGCAATATAATCGGCCTTTCCATCCTTTCTCCGATGTCGTCCTGAGTTAATTCACTCCTGCATTTATTCCGAGCCTCCGCTGTCACCTCTGCCGTCATGTTATTCCGAAACGTGCCGTTATCAAGAAGTTGAAGGAAGCAGGGGCAATAACGAGGGTGCTGGTGTGTCATTGGATGGAGGAAAGGACCGGATATCCTGCACCCGTATTGTTCGGCCTTCTTGGTTGCCTTGTATTTCGAGAATGCCGGTCCTTGTCTATCGACGTGCTGGTTGAGGAGGCGCGTAGAGTTGGAGCAAAGGCAGCGACAGACTCGGAGAAATTAATGCGGAACAAGAGCTTGAGCATGTACATCCGACAAGAGGTTCGAGGGAATCATTCCAAGTGGATTAGGATGTAAGATAGGTTGTACGTATGCTAAATAACTATGTATGTAGAAGGCTACTACTACTGTCTAGGGGGTTCGAATACTACTACTACGAATAGGGTATGTGAATCATAAGGATAGATAGATAAGAATCATGAAAGCCATGCAATAAGGCGTCGAATTCCGAATGTCGATGCGGAGTGTGAGGTCGTATGTATGTATCGTGGTGCTGGTGATGTATGTAGGTAATGTACAGTGCAAGAATCATGGGTCGTCGTCAAGAAATGGAGTCGTGTGGGTGGATATGGATACAGCTGCGTGGCCAAGAAAAATAGGGTGTCAAGAGCGCATAAGGTAAATGTTGTTCAGAGATTGGGTGCGAGGGAAGACCGATGTTGGTATGGGATCGCCTCTCTGTAACATTGTTAGTTGAGGGTTCTCATACAATAAGACGGTTGGTGCTTACCAGCTGGGTTCGAAACGTCTTGATATCATGCACGACCCTCAGCTCGACACCTTGGTATGCACACGCCATCTTCAGCACAGGGAACACGGCGTGCTTCTCTCCTCCGTTCGAAGGATGCACCGTCACCGACCCTAACGACTCTGAGGTTCGCACCGCATCGACGAGAGGCTGCAGAGAGGTGTTCAGATCGACGCCAAGAGCGATATGCTCCACCGTGGCAGGGAGCACTCGCCACAGCTTCGGTAACACTGACGTGTTCTCGATCCGTAGCTCCTTGAGTTGTGGGCAGCTCTGCACCGCCTTTACGTGCTCGGGGAGGTGACACGAGGGCAGAGCTAGGGAGTGCAACTCTGCTCCATGTGCGTCTGTGAACGCGTGGAGGAGCTGAGCAGAGGGTTCCCGCTCAAACTCCACGGCGCGTAGTGACGTGACCGAGTTGTGGAGGAGCCAGTTAACGAATTCGAGGGATGGGGAGGTCTGGAAGTTCATGCGGAGCTCTTCGAGAGAGCCAGGGAAAGGCGCCAAGAAGGGCGATGGGGCTTCGGGTGGTGTCCCGCTGATCGCAAGCGATCGGAGGGAGGGCCAGACGTCAAGGAGCTGAGTGAGCGTGTTCGCGTTCTCGGACCAGTTGTTGAACGCGAGTGCGGATATGGTTGGTCCGGAACGCAGGAGTGTGAGGGTGTTCTCGTTGAAAGAGGGTGCGGACCGGCGCATCCGCGACACGTCCGGAGCGCCGACGATATCGTCTCCTGGCGAAGCACGTCCGTAAAAGGAGAGGTTTAAGTCGTAGAGGTGTGGACATTGGTTTACAGCTTCTGCGAAGGAAGACTCTGAGAGGCCGAAGGGCTGGTTGTGGTCGATGACGGCACGCATCCGGACCACGGTGTCACCAAGGATTCGACCCTTTGCCGTCGACCGGGTGACAGCCACGCGGAACGAGTTGCAGGCTGTTTGTGAACGCAGTGTGACGCTGGTGAAGAGCAACTTCTGTGAAGGAAATGACCAGGCTCTGCACACCAATGCACACCGCCTGAGCAGGTCATTGTCTGGTGTCCCATCGGCATAGGTGGCCTCTTCTATGATGCTGAGAACAACCTCGAGTGGAAGTGGTATGGGTGACGACGAAGATATAGGATGGCATCGTGCAGAGAGGGGTCGTGTTGTCGTGAGGTCAAATGATATGTCGTGTTCAACAGCACTGGTCGTGGTCATAAATTTGTTGGCTACCGCAGAGATGAGAGGAGTAGTAGAATCCTGAGGATTGGAGTCAAGGAATTTAAAGAAACCCATGACTCAGAAGCAAGCAAGCACAGGGTTGAGCAGCCCCAGGCTGTGGTAGTATTTATATAAAACGCATAGACAGGGCGAGTCAAAACACCTGTGGCCAAGTATACGGTATGGATCTGAGATGAAACAAAAAAGAAAATGTTGCATTCGAAATACGTCCACCGTGGGCATTACCGTTCTTTCGGGTTCCCCTTTCCTTTTCCCCATCCCGACTCTGATCGGGGACGCTTCCTCCCTGTTTCCGGTCTCTGGAGTGTTTCTCTTCGCTGAATGTTCAACTACACTGAGTCACCCATTATTCGATGCATGTGGACTTGCATTTTCCTATCCCAGAGTCGCCGAAATATCTGGGCCAACTCGGCCACTCTGGCAAGTGACCCGGATCTTACGTTTACACCCCTTTTGCGACTTGCGCTGTAACTCCCGTTCAACGTGGAGGCATCTACATCTGTACAAGCCGAATGTCTTATACAGACTGACTATATGCTTAACGTGACATGCATGGCCCCGAACCGAGTCAACATCTGTTGCGCATGGCCGACAGCTCATCTCTTCATTTTGTAGTGCTGTGGCAGTTCGAGATGATGATTATGATTGGCAGACTACTGCCACTGGCTCACATATACGGTCACCGCAATTATCTTGATCAGATATCTGTGTCAACGTGTCCCGAACATGCTGCAATTGGCATAAGGTCGCCGTGAGCTAATATCGATCCGGTTTCTTCAAGTACGGCCTCTTCACCTGCGTTCTCGAAGAGAAGGGCGCATAAATAAGGCCTCGGACCTAATCGGACTAACCCACAGTCCACCTCGACCTCGTTATCACCTCTAGAATGTCTTCTTTCCACGCGCAGGCGCTCTGGAAATGCCGTCCGCGATGCTGCGCTAGATAGTCTAAACGCCAGCTTCCTGTCTCATCACACATCATACTTCAAGGGCGATCCAACTAAATCTCTGCCCGCTTGGCCGGGGTCGCTCGAAATGTTGCGCTGTTCCCACACAATCGGCACGGCTATCAGCGAGAAGCTGAACTTTCCCTTACCAAGAATACTCATACAATGTCTATTGTTCATCGACCTTGTCCTCGAGGCAAACCTGCTTGGAGCGATGGTTTGCGGCGAGGCAGGCAATTACAACTTGGGCGTTGTCTCCTGTGCAAACGTGTCTGCTGCCCACGGCTGCTAGTCCTCTCTGGAACAAGTAATCCCCGGGCAGTACCTTTATCAGATACCCTGACGCCCATCGTTTCTCAAAACGGAGTGAAATCTTTCTACCCCTAGAGCCTTCTGACCTTACTATTCCATTGCTGGCACGACTAGTGGTGCGATGGTTGCCGTCTCATAAAAAGTCCTTGGGTACCATCAATGTTATGCAGACTTTCCAGCCAAAAAAATCGCAACACAGGAGGTAACCGAGGAACAATCACCCAGTCACAGATAGCTCACCACTAACGATCTGCTTCTTACTACTCTGCAGCTAACCCAGAGATCGACTAACGATTGTTGGAGCGTTAAGGCGAGCTTAACTGACCCAGGGGGACAACGTGTCATTGCCCTTCCGTCCTTCTGCCTTCTGAATACCTCACGTCACCCAAATGTCCACGTCCATGTGGCCCGAACGCACAAGGAATGGAACGATGGAAAGAAACCGAACGCCACCCGAATGCTGACATTCAAGGTCCAAATTTTCATCCTGCCATCTGAGGAGTACGACTGGGTCTAACCAAAATTATCGCGGCGCGTGGCCCTTTTTCCTTGTCCTTGTGAAAACCAAACAGGCTTCGGGGACGCGTGCCCCGCGGCCTCGCGATATCTGATAACTCGAGGCTGGTCGTCGCGTCTTCCATCCGCCGGCACTTATCGAGAGCAGCCCTTACCAGCCGCATTCTGGAGTCGTGGGTGTCTATATTATCACTGGAATGTACACTGGCATGACCTTGCCTATTTTTGCTTACAGTGTTTGTCATTGACTTCATTTCCGCCCACCATCAGTTCCTCTGCTGCGAGTAGAACGTGCGTCATCTGTCTTGAACCATTCTAGCTCTCAGTCAGGCAGTACAATGTACCTTTACTGTGCCGGTACGATCGCATACCAGCTACAGTGCATGTATTATGCGTTCTTCGATTTTTGAATGGACAGCGGAGAAACCTGGAGAAACATGTTCTGTCTCAGTTATGCGTGACGCGACTTCTGCATCCTGCCGGTATACACGCGCGATCGCGTCGGATTATGGAACATCGCATCCCCATGCAACGCCCGAAAGGCCTATTCGGGAGACTTGGATGTTCCGTCGCGCATTGCAAGCCTGCTGTCACTGGTGACACTTGCACTGGAGGAGGTCCGGGACGATCATGCTCAGGGACGGCTTCTCCCGCCGCCGACCCTTCACCTGCCTTGACAGATTCAGCTGTCACTTATCAAGAAATTAGAATGCACAATAAAAGCCTCCTAATCTATTTGCTTGGAACGTTGGCCAAGTGTGATGTCAGGATACCCTGAATTTTGGGAGCGCGTGGTCTATATATGTGCTGGCGCCACCCGATGGCCTAACGACGAGAATTGGCCGCCGCTTAGTGGCGACAATGGATAATAAAGCAAGTCATATGGAGAATTGTCAGATAATTCTCACAGATATCTAGCGTTATGTCATGCAATGAACAGGAGGGGCCCGGCGGGTGCATTGTCAATGATTGAAACAGCAATTAACGAACATGCCCGAGGAACACTGGAACACGGCACTCAAAGCCGGGCAGTCGAGTTCCGTTTCATCGGAAATGGAAGGTTGCAAGTAGCAGGGCAAGCCGCATGACTGACATACAGTGTACAGGGACGATATAAGGACAATAGGAAAACGGATGCATGTGGAAGGGCCGAGGACGCATGGTACCGACAAGGACAAGGTGCGCAATGTCACAGGTCGATAAGAGCCCGAGTCGAGGTGGAGTTGGATGATTGTCACCTGGTCTGTATGTTTTGGGCGCAAATTACATCTCTCAGTGACTTATTGTCTTTCTCCGGCGAGTGTGTCTTCAGTTCATCGATAGGATGAAAGTCCACCCAGCAAATAACAAAAAAGCGTGGAGTCACAATCTGGCTCATGTTCGAAGTACGGATCGCTGGCCGCGATGAGATATAGATCGCTGATCTCCGAGAAATGGCCCGGGTTGATTCAGTGAGGCGCATATGATATCGGTGGCTCTCTTGTCAAGTTCCTGGGGCTCGGAACACAAGACCATCCATTCCAATCAACCCCCTTGATACGATATTCAGGTGCTCTTAAGCAATGTTCCCAGGATAGATGACATGACTCCAGGTGAGCCAAGTTGAGTGCTGTCGCGTCCGCACGTTGCCCGCATGCGTCATGATGCCAACTGACGGGAATGATGGCTCCATGACCAGGTTGCTACCACAAATCAAGACATCGAGTGACGAGTGACGAAATTGGATAATGACCGACACCACCAGATAATGACCGACGAACCTCTCTTTCGAGGCCCTAATTGCAATCTGGAGTGCGGAAAAAAGTGGGTACCAGACGTGATGGCATAATCCTTGCGGCGTAGAACTCCAGAATCGAAACTCGGGTGGAAGGAGGTGAAAGCCAGACGTCCTGAGCCTAAGGGCGGCTTTAAAGATATGTGTCGTTGGTGCTTTTGAATAACCGGAGTAACGCAAGGGGAAGTTCTTGTACTAAGTTGGGGGAGTCATTGCCATCGCAATGAAAGCGCTGCGGGCCCTGTATCAGCGACGAGTACGGGAGCTATTCAATTCGTGCCCATTAATATTGTTCACAGCGCATAATGAGCTGCGAGAGAGACGGGCAATCCGGTTTGAGGCGGTTGACGGAAGATAGGGCCTGCTGTCATAGGATGTTCTATATAGCAACCTGCTACGAATGCCCGCTGCAACAGAGTGGAAATATGCGTCTCTTGAGCTGCGGCGTTGATTGTTGAGATGCCCAGGCCTCGCTATTCGGATGCCAGAGTATCTGCGCCACCCGTGATTAGAAATACTAAGCCCTGTTTGTAGGCTTGGACTCACAACAGATCCTATGCGTCGTTCAGTTGAGTACAACCTGACCGCGTGACACAGCTTCCACGCGACCATGTAAATGTCAAGAGCGGCTCACCGCCCTCCACTCCCGCACCAGTGCCATCGTCTCAGTGAACCGAGCTGCAGATGACCTCTGTGCCCCTCTTGCGTCGGGCATGCAGTGACAGAATCGCCGTCTAGAGTCCGAATTGCCCGACTTTTTTGTTTTCCCGTTGACGCGCCATATAGTCGAGATACAAGCAAGTTCGATTCAAGCATCAGAAGATCGCTTCTTCTTGTCGAAGCTTGTCGCCGACATTTGCAATTGACTAAGCTTTCCAGTGTTGTGGGTGTAAGGTTTGAGAAAATTTAGGCGCCAGTAAGCTTCCAATTTCTAAGACTAAATACACGTGACTGATGCGTAGGCGCGCCGAAACGCGATCGCTTGATCGGATGTAAATTTTAAAAGGTCGGAGGCTCACCCCGGGAAGTCTCTTCAAGTTTCCGAGTCGTGAAGCAGGCAAAAAAAAATAGCTAAGCAGCCCGATGCAGATGATTGAGAAACTGGGCCAGTCGAAATCCAATGCGGGCAGTATCCAAGATTTCGAGTGTCATAATCTTAACATCCAGAGTCCTTATTTCCCTCAGAACAGGAAAGGCGTATCAACCGGCCTTCATCTCATCCTGAGTAAGACTGGACATCCAGAGCATCTCGAAAGTGGAAAGTCCGGCACCAACTTGGCAACGACGAGAGAAGCGCTGCGGCCACATACTTTTAGGTTACATACCTAGAGGATGATGAATCGACGGAGCGGGAGTTCGGTTCTTCCACGGCGCTGGTCAGCGATGTATGACTGCTGCAGGAGGGTTTAAACCGAAGCATCGCCGGCGAGGGGTCGAGAGGTTGTTAGAAGCGTCGACGATGAGGAAGATAAACTAAGTTACCAAGAATCATGGTATATACACTAGAGTACGACACCGGCAACTCACGTGTCTCACTGGGCATAACACCAGGAGTTTACCCATAGTTCTGTTGCTCTTCCTCCAGCTTATTCGCCTGTTTCATCCGTTTCGCATTCATCTCAGCCTCTATCTCATCCTTGATCTCGTCCTCGATCTTCAGGTCGAATAGTACCCAGGGTGCGGCGGAACTTGTTCAATGTAAGCCACCCCTTGGCGAGGTCGTGGTTCTTGACGATGGAGCCGACGTAGTGTTTTGTGAGTTCTCTTTCCAGTCCCCAGGCGGGGGTGTACAGTCACTGGGGGATGAAATCCTCAGGTTCGTAGTGGACCAAAGATGAGAGGGACGCAGGCGAGCCTTGTGGAGGAAGGATGCTGTTCTTGATCTACCACTGAAATTGCAGCGTTGTGCACACACGCGAGCCGCAAACCGGCGTTGAGTCGGCAGAGGCGTTGTTAATCTTCCTCGTAGTAGGTTTATAGCATTAGAGCAAGAGGATTGCATATTCAATTGCAGGAATTTCGTCTTCAGAGAAGCTATCTTGACTTACAGAAGTAACAGAACAGCAATGTAACTTGTTCCTGTGGTGTGCATTGGATCAACAAACTGAGGAGGGCGATCTTCTTGAGCTCGGTATCCATAGGACAATGGACGGTAGAGAGAGAGTAGGGAGAGTAGTTCGGCAAATAGGATGGTAGGATGCAAGATGACAGTCTTTGCCTTGCTTTCCATAAACGACCGGCTTTTATTTGGTCATATAGACGCGTTCACGTTCACGTGCTTTGATCAGAAAACTTGAGTACCTCCTCCTCTTACTGAGCATGCAGAGAACTCCTGGTAATGATACATGATTTCTCTCGGGGTTATGTTGTTTATGCTATCGCTTACTGTGATGTTCCGAATTTCTGGACCCCAACAAAATCGGACGCTGTATCCGATCACATAAGTGACCCCCATCCGACCTCCATCTTATATCTACGCTCGTCCTACACTTATTAGTATGTTCAATCGACAAACCTGTATATGTATAGGGCGTTTCATTACTCAACAACATTCTATGTGTTCTCTTTCGGCTTCGGAAGTTGTTCTTATTGATAGAAGTAAACCAGCGCGAGTTGTACGAGCTGCAAGCTTCTTTTAGACCTACGTACTCTTCCATACCACATAATTCACTTGGATTGGTTGCCTCGCCAACCACGTTCCATCTCATGGCAGTGTTTTAAACTTTTATCGCGATCTATCATCTCCCCATCCCGTAAATCTGCCACATTTCGCAAACATGCTCAAACATCGTGGACACTGTCTCTTGAAGTTGCACACCACCTAGCGGCCACCACTAAACCGCGCCTCATGGCCTCCTCTTCCTTGTCTTCCGTTGTCTCAAACCTAGTCCGTGCATCTATGGGCACCTCCGTGACGAGCCAGGTCACGGACGACGATTTAGACCGGCACGTCGCCGAGCTCATCCTCAAAGAGGCGAAGAAGAAGGCCGAGCGATACGGAGCGCAGGGGATCCGCGCATTTCTTCCGTCTAATGGATTGTGAGCTCTCACTAGCGCTTTGTGTGGTGGAACTTTTCTGACTCGATGCAGGTCCGATAGTAACGCACCGAAGACGAATAAGCGGTTCCTTAGTACTATCATTAAGACGACTGAAGACCACAACAAGACTGTCCTTCGTGCGCAGGCTGCTGCTGCCCAGGAACAGAAACGTGAACGCGAAGAGCAAGAAAGGCGAGAGAGGAGGGCAAGGGCCGAGGAGGCAGCTGAGGCCGAGAGGATTAGGCGCTCAGGGAGGCACTCGTCAAGAAGAAGTAAACGTGAAGAGAGCTGGGACAGATGGGATGGACGGACTGCGGACCGGAAACGCAAGTTGAGGGGTTGGGAAACTTGGGACGAAGATGAAGAGGAGAACGACCGTAACCGACGGAAACGAAGACATAGGTCAAGGAGCAAGGAGAAGAAGAACGAGAAAGACTCTAGTCGGTCGAGCGGTCGACATTCTGGCCGAAAACGCGACCGTGATGCTAGTCGCAGTCGGTCGCCACAAAGAGAGGAGAAAAGGAGCGACAGGCATTCTCGGCGGCGACGCCACAGAAACCGTTCTTCTGACACAGTTGACAATGACCCAAAGAAGAAATCACGCAGACGCTCGCGTTCTCGTTCGCCCCGCCCAAAGAAAGCGCCCAAATATGCATTAGATGATCTAGAATCAGACACTTCACCGCCACCACGCCACCGTTCTCGTTCTCGTTCTCGTTCACAACGACGTTCTCTCTCGCCATTACCCAAGGAACACGAGGAACGAGATAGCGAGTCTAAAAGACGATCTACAACTCGCAGCAGCGAAGAAGATCCATCTACGAAGCGTCGGCGCACCCCTTCTCCATCACCCTCTCGTTCTCATTCTCGCTCCCGCACCCGGTCTCGAAGCCCTAGACCTATAGCCAAACGCCACAAAACCAATTCATCCTCACACACAACACGCTCAATGTCCCTCGAGTCCATGTCGTTTTCTTCATCCCCGTCCCCAGGCCCATCACCCCCCGTACAGCTCCCCTCCAAGATGGACAAATACTTCGAGGAAAGCTATGACCCCCGCCTCGATGTCGCGCCCCTCACTGCTCCCCACGTGCCCGCCACGGGGCTCATCAACAACGCCGCGTTCGAGGGCTGGGACGCCATGCTGGAGCTCATCCGCGTGCGTAGGGAGGACAAGGAGGAGAAGAAGAGAATGGAGCGGCTTGGGATTACCAAGGAGAAGACGAAGGAGAAGAAGAGCGGAGACGCCATCGGCAGCAGCGGCGCCGCTGAGAGGTGGGGCGCGGAAGGTGTCAGTATCATGGAGATTGAGTATAAGAAGCGCGGGTCGGTTAGGGAGTGGGATCTAGGGAAGGAAGGATTCTGATTTTGTTCGTGTCATGTACTTTTATTTTCGTTATACGTTATATGGATCTCGGGTTGCTGGGGTTGGGTAGAAGGGCATAGAATATGTGTGTACGTCGCAAATTAGTATGTACAACAATAGGATCCTACTCATCTAAGTTTTCCAAGACAGATGGTTCTGGATGAAATCAAGCTTCCCTCACGCCCCAACAACCTGCTGCATGACCAGCGTCTCCTCTACTTTCAATTGACCCACAAGCGCAGAAAAGTTGGCCGTATTACGGGCCGCGCAGTCTTTGAAGAATGCAACGAGGTGCGCCTAACAGAACCATTAAGCCCACCAAAATCGCGCGCTTGGCAAAATGGACGCACCTGCATGTCCATCTCGGAAACAGGATCATTCTTCAAGTCCTCATCGTCGCTCTCATCGAGGACATCGTCATTATCAAACGCCATACCCTTCGGCCCCAACATATCCGACAAGAACGCAAACTCATCCTCCTTGAATCCCTGGTGCATCTTCTCTTCTTCCGTCCACTCTTCGTCCTGTACAACACATCAATCGGATCCCGTCAGCGCACGTCATGGAAATAGGGAGAAGGGCGCTTAGGGAGAGGGAAATACTCACGCCGTCGTCCGAGTCGACGTCGTATGTCTCGGCGCCACCCTGTGCAGACATCGTCGCGGACTCGCCGCCGGACTGTACGTCATGCAAGAGGAGCTTGAGCGCTTTGACGGGGAAAGGGATCTTGGTGAACTCAGTGGGGGCTAGATGTGTGATTAGTGAGCTACAACCCGAAGGGGGGGGAGAATCAAGACGGGCGTACTATTCCTCGTCCGCGAGCGTGTCATGATGACTGAACACACGGGCGACGACGGGGATGGAGGGTGGAGAATTGAGCACACGGGAAGGGGAGGGGCAGAGAAGAGGGGCTCTCACCATCCTTGTTGGTCTTGTTCACAATAATGTCGCCCTTAACGATGAGGTTTTGAAGGCTCGGGCGTTCAGAGACGAAGAGCTGGATGAGCCCAAGCGTGCTGATGCGTGCCGGCCAGAAGCCCTGGAATGTCTCCGCGTTCTCACACCACGTCTGGATGAGGACGTCAAGACCATTGCGTGCAGGGCCGACCGTCATGGTCTCCAGAAGCGAAAGCACCGTATCGCGCTGGTTGTTGATGAGGAACGCAAATGGGATTACAAGGCTCTAGATTGGAGGGGTTTGAGTGATGTTAGCAGGCAGAATGGGAAGGGGGTACAGACCTGGAGGAATGTAGCTGTCTTGGCGGATCTCATGCGACCAACCATGGCCTGCAGGAGCTGGGGTAGAACTGGAAGGACGGCTTCCCCAGCTCTGCGCAGAAGGTGGATAATCAAATCGCCGATAGCGAGGCCACCCGATTCATCCTGGCTTTCCAGCGTCTTCGCGATGAGAGTTAAAGTATATTCCAGCCCGCTTCGTCCATTTCCGTCACTCCACGAAACCAATTGATTGCAGTCTTTTCGGATGACGACCGTTAGGCAAACGATTCCGTTCTACAATTCGATAGAGGTTAAGAAATGAAATAAAATGGGAGAACAGTAGGGAAAGAAAGCATACTTGTAGAACGTCCCGGTCTTCTGCTTCTCCCAAGCACTTGAACAAGTTGGGCGCAAATAGGGCGAAGAAACCCTCGCCAAGGCCGCTCTCGGGGGAGCCTTGGACGAGGCTGGTGACAAGCTCGATAGCAGAACCAGCGACCCATGATTCTTCTGCTTTTGCTGACGCAATTGCAACACTCAAAGGCGGAAGGGCCTGTTTGACCACAGCCTCGTAGACGCCATGCGCAGACGATGCTGTGAGCGTGCTGAAGATGTCAGTCAAGACTGAAAGGAAGATTGGATCTAGAATTGCATCACGTCAATATCGAACAATCAGCTGTCGGATTGCCTTTGGAATGCCAACGTACCTTTGTTGTTCTTGTTCCAGACTTCTAACAACGCGAGAACGAGTGAATCAGCCATTTCCGTCGAGATCCATTTGGCCTTGTCGACCTCGAGGACGACCGATAGTGTCTCAAGGACGAGGGTAAGGGTGTCGTCCGACGTCACAAACAGGAATGGGCCGAGGCCTTTTGTGATACGAGGGGCCAGAGCGACGAGAGCTGAGTCCGCACCACCTTGGAAGAAGCTAAGTGATTGTAAATGAGCAAGACATGAAAATCAGGAGTGTGTTCCACTTACTTGTGAACCGCCTTGACTGCTGATATTTTTACGGGTATTCCAGCGTCGGCGGCTTCAATGACCTGCAATGCTGCATCGAGGTACTGGCCGGCCAATTCTACAGGTAGTAGTTTTGAGTACTGGCTGGCAAAGACGAAGCCTCGGCCTTGGAGGAAAGAGTGCTCTAGAAAGATGTGAGCTGGCGGTGGTAATAGATTGAGATCTTTGAACCTACGTGAGAGGGTGAGGATGGAAGGAATAACATTCGAGAGGAGATATTCGATATCGATTGGCTTCTGTCGCCCAGAATCTTCTTCATCCTCGATGCAGTCCAAAATGGCCTCCGCCTGAGAGCCAACTGCAGCAAGAGTAGCTTCCAGGGGTCGCCACCTATACGAGGCAAATCAGATATACAGACTCCATGTATGATGAATAGTCTACACACCAATCCTGCCTGCCTCCATCGCGCTGTTGTTGTGAAGACTGAACGATTTGATGAACGACAGCTTGGAAAGTTTTCGCTGTATTTGCAGGACTCCGGTCAATCAAAGACTGCACATTTGTCAGATTAAGCACTGAGAACGAGAAATAGGCATATTTACACCCAGGAAATCAAAACCTGCGACTCTGACGCTGTACGACTGCGTTTCATCTTCTTCTTGTGCAACAAATGCATTAGCATTGTTAGCCCATGTTTCTTCCTGTTAATCCCATATCAGAAAAGAACATAACGTAACTTGATAGTCTTACATCTTCCTCCGTCATCTGGACAAAACCGAACACGGCAGCAACAAGAGAATGGAGGTTGCTGGTGGTAAACCAATCTCTTGCCTTGCCTCCTCTTGTCACGGCTGCAGCAAAGTCCATAATGGGGCAGATTAGTTGGGGTAGTTCTATAGGTTCGTCTTCGGACGAGCGAGGTGCGGATTCCGACGACGATAGGTAGAATTCAGTGAATGTCGGATGTAGCGCTTGCAGGTGGATAAGCGAGTTGGAAAGAAAATTTTGAAGGTATGGTGTGAGGGCGCGGGGGAAAGAGGTGTGGATCGTGTCGAGTGTCTATTTGGCACAGTTCAACGGGCATACCATGTTAGATATATCAATATTGCTTACCTTAAATATTTGGATCCGTACTGCCAAACCATCCCAATTGTCCGTACTAGTCACGTCGAGCTTTGGGTCGATCTGGAGAAGAACTTTGAATGCCTCCAACCAGACAGGGAGGATAGTCGACACGGCCTCTTTAGTGCCCTGAGGGTGTTGGTCCTTGACCATGAACAATGCAGTAACACATTGCCGGAATACGGATACGGTACGAGCGCGAGTGGGTGCAGAGTGGGACTGGGAATAGTCAGATACTAAAAATGATTGCATGGGCACAACTTTGTACCTCTGTTGAACCCAAGATCGAGAGAAGGACTGGCAAAAGTTGGCGGAGCACAGGAAGAATTTGATCTTCTGTTAAGTCTGACTTGATGAACTCGGTGAAAACTTGCATCGCTCCATGAACGGAGTCAGGCGAGCCCGAAGAAAGCAAGTTGATGAGCGAAGTCAAGAGTTCAGGATATTCATCCGGCCAGTCACTGTTGGCTATGGAGGACAGGGTATGTGCCTAGCAGTACAAGTCAGTTTAAGGACAGCTATAAAACATGGCCCTTACGCAAAGCGACCGTATTCTGCGATTGGTGTCCGAGAGGCCATGGAAGACATGCTGCCGAATCTGCACCTTAATCTATGCATGTCGTGAGTTTCAGCCATCTCTTCTTCCAAGCTCTCCAACTGACCCCTACCGAAGGAGCTCCCCCCTTGAATGTCGAAAAGTAGGGCGACCACCGTTCCCTGACATATTTTCGAAGGACAATGCTTGCGGAGTGCTTTTCATAAATTCGGAAGAGATCAAGACGCGCCTAGACATCAGAAAACGCGCAAAACTCATCTGACGCAACGACATATCCGCATCTTGGGCAAGGATGAGCTGAGAAAGAGTCAAACCGGTCTCTGTTGAGCGCGATGAGATGGACATCCGAAGCAATTTTGAGGAGATTACCAGCCTGGTGACACGAAGTATTCTGCCAACTTGAGCTCGGCAGAGACTCTAGCATTCTGGTCGGGGCTCAGGGTAGCAGCCAAACATTCTGCGATTTGCGACGCCATTCTTTGGCAGTGAAGATGATGGAGAGAAGGTAAACCGTGAAGGAGCACGTGGTAACGCGTTTTATTTCCTAACAGTCATGGCAGTGACAGTGATAATGACATCAAACATAAACTAAGTTGGAACTTGGTGCAAACCTCGACGCACCCTATTCTTTCTCAGTCAATCTTTATCATTATATCCACCACGGAAACTGAATTCAGCAAATCAGCACGAACAATGCCCATGCATGCCGGAAAGAAACGCAGATACAACCAGCATCAAGGCAACGAAGACATCCATGTTTCCTATGCCAGGAAACGCAAAGAAAAGCCATCCGGGCTCGTTAAGTTGCCTACAGATATACTTTTTGAGGGCTGACACTATTATCATACAAACTATCAACTCACTTGGTTAAACAGATCTTTGGGTACCTCAAACCGTTTGAACGGTTCAAGGTTGCACGCATGTCAAAGGACTTCAGCCAGCTCCTCTTGAAAAGACCCTCCAAATTCGTCTGGAAGGCGGCTCTCGATAGCAACCCTGGGCTGCCTCGCTGCTCACCCGATATTACTGAGCCTGCTTGGGTGGACCTAGTCTATGATCTCGCCACTCGGGAAATACCCCTCCCAGAAGGCGCGACTTGGTATTATATCCATTGCAGAGATACCTCAGCTGAGGTAGCACCCATTTCACTCGAAAATATCTCGACTCATCTTAATATAAAGTAAGATCTTGCTTTGGACTTTGGACTGACCTCACTACTTATCATCGTCGTGCGTAGGCATCAGATTGACCAACCTCAAGAAAATAGAGACTATTACTAGGAATCTACCGCAATGATCCCTCTTCCCCGCCCACGCGGAGCTGTCGTATCTCTCACTGGGAATGGGGCTCACCATGCTCATGAGGCGGCTACCAAGCGGGCCCTTTGAGCGTACCACTTCTTGTTTCATGATTATAGTACGGTTTCCTTCATGAACGTACACACCAAATGTACCCAAAGTTCTGCTAAATTCATATACCTCGTATCTTTATCATTATGTCTCCATCTCGTGTGGTCCTCTTTGAACGGTATGCCTATCTCCGTCTCCCCTACGGTCAAGCGTGCCTCCGCCTCCTGGTCGTCGTCATCTAATCTGGAGGCCCCCAATCCTATTATTCGTCCGGATCTCAAGCTCCTGTGCCGTTCAAGCATCCCATTTTACGCCCCCGTTCAAACATAAAGCTAACAACAGTCTACTTACTGCCGAAGCGTAGCAAAGGTCTGCCTTGTTAAGATTATTAGTATGAAATAACATTACACCACTAGCTCCCCCTCGACACTCTCCGGCTCCAACCCGAGCTGTTCAAGAACAGTCTCATATCGGACTTGGTCAACCTTCTTCAGGTACTTCAAGATCTTTGCACGTTGGTGGACAAGCATGCGTAGACCCCGTTGGTTTCCGACATCGCGCTTAAAGTCTTGCAAATGAGTCCAGAGATTTCGAATTTTGTATGTGAGAAGGGCAGCTGAATTGTGCAAGTCAGCTTGTGAGATGGAGGCGCAATGGTAAGGGGACGAACCTTGGACCTCAGAGCGTCCGGTGTCCAATGGCTTTCCAGGCGTAGAGAAGGCTTGGACAATGCGTTTGCGATTTTCGTACGCAATGCCGTCCGCATTTGCGTTTCTCAGGTCGATGAGCGTCGCAAATGCATTCGCCTTTTTCTGTTCCTGTTCGATATTCGCCTTCCACATATTCTCTCCCTCGACAAGCCAGTCAGTCCCAACAAATGTCGACTTATCGACCGCTTCTGCCGCAGGCTGCGTCGCATTAGCTGGCTGCGCAAAGTCCTTTCCGCGCGTCGAGGAGAGAACCGGTAATGTACCGAACAAGAGCTTCTTCTCCGCTTCGCCAACGCCAAAGCTGGTTTGTTTCGGTAGGTATACAGTGCCTATGCCCTGTTGCGTGGGTATAAGCGCAGTGTCTGCGACCAGCTCCTCTACGTTGATGAGGACTTTTGCAAGGAGGCAGTTCTTCCACTTGACTTCGTCACCTGGTCGCGTGCCGAGGATGACGCTGGGTCGAGTAGCTTGTGCTTTTCTCCACCGATCCTTCTTTCTTTCTATGTTAAGCTTCTTGATACGGCGGGCGACATGCTGGCGCGAAGCTTGCGCGTGTAGAACAGCCGAGGTATGGAGTGAAGAAGATTGTGAGCTCGAGGATGCGACCACTCGCGAAGCTGAGGGTGAACAAGTTAATAGTCAGCATTTAAAGACTCTATAGGAGCTTACATTGCGTCCAACACGCTCTAAACATTCCCGCTAAAACCTGTCTGTCAGGTCGCCAGGCTCAAGTGTCACTGAGCGGAAAGTTTCCCAAATCACCTGACTGTGAGAATTATTTTCTTCCCAAAAGCTATATAAGCTTCCCTTTCCTCTTTCTTTTCTCCTCACGGGGGAAATGCCACGCTGACCGTTGTTAGCATTCGACCATCGAAGTCAGTGCCAGTGACTCGTTTTTACGAGTCCTGTTCTTCCAAGAGAGGGCCTCCAGTGTAGGAAGTGTCGACGTCTATTGTTTCTACGACGCGGCATGTCGATTTTTTTGCTGGCACATTTCATTATCTTTTTCGTCGTTTTTGACTCATTCGTATACGTGTAGTATATATCAACATTTTTATTTGTGACTTTCATATCCCTTTGAAACTCAAAGACGGGAATGATCCATCTTGCCTAATACGGCAAGGACGAATGTCGTGTGCAGTCTGGATCATCCCTCCACCGGCAGGGTCCTGCTATGTCATAGACATACTATTGACCATACTTTGCCAGTGTCACTCATACATATCTCTCTAGTTCGATAACACCTGGGTAACACGTTGTAGAAGGGAAGGTGATCTCATCGCAGGCAAACTCAAAGAAAGGGTCGACTTGTTCACCAACTCCATTCAAAACTGCGTCACATCAGGAAAACTTTGCAAGCACGATATGCCCAGATGCCCTGATCATGACAAAGCATCAAGAGCGATCATTATACTTGTCAATCATCTTGCTGGACGATAGATATTCTCTGAGCCTGACCGGTATTTAGATGGACGGCGGTCTGTTGCCCACATTCATGATGCGCTCATGGCCGAACAGATTTCCATATGATAGCCCATATCCTGGGCTTGTCACGATTCGGAAAGGTATGTCAAGCGTGTCAGCCCGCGGAGCTCGTGCCTTTGGACAGCAAGTTGGTCGCTCGTAGGTCAAGCAAACCCCAACCTGCCGTGCCATGGGCATTGGTCAGTACTGAGATGGATTGTTGGCCTACCATTCACAACGTTGGCGCATTGGAGTCGCGTATGTTGCAACATGATGGTATT